>JAEIHY010016792.1:0-20852 GCA_018904565.1 Drosophila tsacasi | reverse complement strand
ATCCCAACCAGAACCGCGCGCTTCTTTGGTCTTATTGGATTTGGCTCTGGCTCTGGCTCTGCAGGCTTGGAGTTTGTGTGCGTTTGTGTGTGTGACGACAGAGAGAGAGAGAAAGAAAGAGAGAGAGAGAGCTGGGGAATCGATAAAGCATACTTATTTGGGTTTTTGGTGCAACATGCTTTAAACTATGTATACACACACCGATACGGGCACAGATACAGATACAGATACTGGTGTGCGGTGTGTCATATTTCAGCGTTATATGCTCGGGCACCGCCGCACCGCACATAACCTCAAACCGCGTTATGGCTGCGCCATCAAAAGCTCCACTGTCTTGCTCTCGCTCTCTGTATCGCTTTCTATCCCTGTCTTTCACTCGCTCACCGAGTCGCTCTTCTGCTTCCTCTCTTTCTATGCTCTGCTCAGTCCCCGTTACACCAACTCGAGATTAGCTTCCGGTGGGGATATAAATCATCTCTCGGTTCGTTGCTCAAGTTATAAATATTAAATATTCAAAAGCGACTTTTTCCCATCCTGCCTCCTTCTGCTCCTCCTGCTCCCCTCCCCGTTCATCGCCTGGTTGCCTCTCCCGTTTCCAATCCCTCCTTGTCCGGTGTGTGTGCGTGTGAGTATGTATGTGTGTGTGCTTTTACTTTGCCCTTTCGCTTTCAGCTTCGCACTTTAAACAGCTGCTCCGGCTTCCCTCTTCTCTCTCTCCCCCTCATCCTGTCTTCCACCCACCCAGCCGCATTCACGCTGTGTCCCTCTTGCTCTTTAACACACTCCCGGAGCTTCGTTACAGTTACTTTACGCATACACTGGCGGTCATAAAAACCGCAACGCGAATGAATGAAACAACAAAAACCGCTTGGGGAATTCCGTTCTACGGTTCTCTAAGTTCCTGTGCGTGTACGTGAGCGTCAGTGTGAGTGAGTGAGGTATTGGTGTGAGTGTCCTGGCCAAAAGAGTTTCGAGAATTCCGTACGAACAAAGAAAAACCAGGTTAAAGATTATGCTATGCACCCTACCTATGTTAAGCCTGTGCCCCAGGAAACTTCAATTAATTTTGAAAGAAATAACTTCGCAAGAGACTAGGCTTTCAGAACCGGAAATCTGGTTTATTAATACCTAAATATGTTAAAATTGTGTAGGTTATTTTAGAAATACAAAAATTGAAAATACTACACATTAAATTGATTAATTTTAGAAACCATACATATAATTCAAAACTGCAACCAAAATCGGTTCTAGGTTTTATATAGTAAACCTTTTGCAGGCAAGGCTTGCATCCAACTTTATTAATATCAAAAAAATTCCTATATGAATTCATGTAAAATCAATTTAAACTCCACTCTTTCGTTTTGCGTAGCGAAAGATGAAATTGCAGTCTGAACTCAAGCTTTTTTGCACAATTGAACTGAACTGGAGATTAGCAAGTTTCTCCGTGATGGTCCGGAAAGCAATATTAAAGAGCAACATTTGAGTAGATTAGCAAGGGTATTCGTCGGGCAACCCCCACACCGCCACACCATTCGTGCACATAGTGAAAAGTTGCTCCATTGTTGGGGCCTGGCAGTAGTGTTGGTTGCTTTTTGTGTAAGTTTTGCGTTTGTGCTACTTAACCTTTTTTGTTTGGCAGCGTTTTGCAAAGTTGTTGGCTAAAGTATTTTATGCTGTATGACGGAAACTTTAGAGTGTGTTGCTGTTGTTTCTCCAACTCCCCTTCCCCATTTTGGTGTTTTTTTATTTTATATTTTTTTGTCATGCCGCTTGATTTTGCGCTCAGCTCTCGTGGCCGTCATCGAGTGGCGAAGCCAAGAGTAGCCTCCTCCCTTCGCTTTGATTGTGTGAGTGCACTCAGCATGCAAACAATGCCGTTAGCCAGCAACAAAGACGGCTGGGGCTGCCTTTGCCTTGCTTTGGTTTAGTTAGCTGGCTTTGTTTTTTTCCCCCCTATTTTGTTCTTGTTTTGCTTGCTGCTTTGCATAAATTTGCACACAAAACTGAGCAAAAAAAAAGGAAAAAACGTAAATAAAAACGGAGGAAAGAAGAAAATTTGGCTAAGCTGTTGCAGTTTTTATGACCGCTACTGTGTATGGCCAAGAAGGATAATGATGATGATGACGTTGCCTTGGCCCTCCCGTCTCCCTCTCTGCATCTCCTGTTCTCTCTACGTGGCTTTGTCAATGACATGTCCTTCTCGCCCTCTCACCATACACTCTCCTCTCTTTCTCACTCTCTCTTTCTATCTATCTATCTCTCTTTCACTTTCTTAACGCTTTCGTGTGCGTGCGTATACGTGATGCTGCAGTTTACGGTTACTCGTTAAAGTTAATGCTTTTAAATAGCTTATAGGTAATTTGTTGCTGTCGTTGACACCTATGCCGAGCATTTTACAAGATTTGCCCTCTCTGCACGTGTGTAAGTGTGTGTCTGTGTGTGCGATTGCTTAAATGTGGTCACGACACGCACATCAGCTGTTTGCACCGAGTTAAGCCGCAAGTGAAAAATACATATAAATATATATACATACATATATGTGTGTGTACATGTGTACACAGTGACGGTCAGAATATTAGCAGAGCCAATCTGATCTAACAAGCCCGTCTTCACCACCTTAAGGGGCTTAAACTAATACCAAGTAAATATAATTTAAAAGTTTGCATTGCTACCCACATATTTGTATTTGTAGGTACATAGAATGTAGTTTCTATGGGTCGAAACTTGGTTAGTTCGTTTAGAATTGCAATTTCTGTTCTTAAAACATTATTTGATTAGGCATTGAGATAGGAAAAGAGTCTCAAAAAAGCAACATTTGCTGAAAGATAAACAATTGTTCTTCTTCGATGAGCATGATAGAGTTAAAGTGCAACATACGTACGTATACGTAACGGATAAATTACGGATTAACGGATAAATTACGTATACGTACGTATACTTAATAAATCGCTTCACTAGCAGGACCAAACAAAACAAAGCGTGTAGCTCGCAAAATTTTACTAGCAATAGCCTCACGTATATCTGAATTGTTTAAATGAACTGCAGAATGCAATAACAAAAAATAATGGATTCAATCGAATAATACAAATCAATTTGGTATGAATATATACGTCTGTAGGTATGAACATTGGGACAAAGGACATAAACAAGTTGTCGCAACAAAGTACGTAAAATAAGCCCCTGAGTCTGCTCAAAAGGTATATGTAGTAAATGCGACGCTTTAGCATATAGATAGGGACATGAAACACATACATACGTATAAGCACTGGCCCTAAGAACTTAATTTGTTGTTTACCTCGTTGTTTACCAATCACTGGCAAGTGGATCGCATGCACCGCCTTGGGCATGAAGTGCATATTAAGGGAGACAGCTTAATGGCAGGGATTTATTTATAAACAATTGCATGCGCATTTTAGCTGGCCACTTTGCACGCCTTCGCCTGCACCTGTGCACACCTGAAACATCACCGCGAGCCCCGTCCGAGCCGGCAGTGGACCTAATGCTAATTGCCGGGTGGAAAAGTGTAAGGCCGAGCCAGCCAAGACACATGAAACGGGGAACTAAGCGACAACGGGCACTGAAATTAGGTCGAGCAGTAACGGCAGCACCACCACCCAGCAACCAGCAACGAGCAACCAGCACCCAGCACCACCAGCAAGTTGAATACAATTTTACCAAAAATAATCTCGCTGTGCGACAATTTTCATGCACCAAACAAACAATACACACAGGCGGCGGCCGGCCGACCGACCGTCCAACCGACCGAGATGAAAAATCGCTCAAAGTGAAAAAAAAGTACTTGAGTTATTGGAGCAGACAGCCGCGTGGGGGCGGGGGATGTTGATGAGATGGCTGGCTGGGGGTTTGTGGGAAGTCGGGGAGCAGTCCGAGAACTGTCACTCAAACGGTCACCGAAAAAGTGCGCGGCGTTGATTTGGTCTTGTTTCTTTCATGGTGTCTCGCTCTTTAGAAGCGATAAATTAAGTTGAGAATTTACTTGACAAAATCTATACGCGTATTTGTACATATATTTAAGCAAGCGAAGATAAATACAGTAAAAGTTGTGCTATTAGCAAGTATTATAATTTATAAATATGCATCGCACTGATGTGGAAATATTAGTGGGGATTTTATATACATGTGGGTCGGACTAAGCTCTTTGATATGCGGAATCTTTGGCAAGTACACCTAACATTTTGAAATATAATTTTCGAAAGTATAATCCCGTCAGTTAGCTACACGAACTACATATTCTTGCATGCTGTTGCATGCTTTAAAGCTTAGGTCACACTTGAACAAAGTGTGGCCCTTTTAGTTGAAGGATTTAAAAGATCTGCAATGCAAATTAAATACATCTACTGCCAAATCCAACCCAATTGCTTGTCCTAGCACAATATTTACCAATAAACGGTGCGGACCACCAATTATTTATGTCGCTTAACCAATATCTACTGTAGCAACGAACTGTGTGTGTGCTGAGTGCCGCGGGTAACTGTACACTCTGTTTGCTCCCTAACGGTAAAAATTGGCCAAATGGCGTGCGACCAAACTGTGGGAGCAAGACAGACGGAAAGCAGCCAGAGTTCATAACGAAAATTCCGCTTCAAATTTCGAACAAATATGTTTTTAACGCCCGTGTGTGTTGCGTTCCGTTTCGTTTCGTTTCATTTCCTTTTGTTTCGCTCTTCCTTTTGTGTGTTTTTGGGAAAATAAAAATTGTACTACTCGTTGCGCTGTCTGTTTTTCAAGTTTATGCCATGCCTATCCATGTATACACACCTGCGAAATGAGCCAGAGTTTTTCAAAGTTGAGAAGGAGGTCTGGTATAAGTTTCACAATTGTTGTATCAGCAGAGTTAAGTTGCTACCAATTTGTAATTTCTTATAATTTCACAAATTGCCGAGAAATGCAACTTAACAACTAAATGAGCAACTAAGCGATGGACTGACCAATTACGATTGTGAATTTTCCTTAAACTTAACAAAGAGCAACTTAAGAACTGAGTGAGTTAATGAGCAAGTCAGTAAACAACTCAGGAACTCAACAATTGAGTTACAAATTGTGGAATGTGAGTACTTCACTCGATAAAGATTGATCCACAGAGATTGTTCTCTGAAGCGAGATCCAGGTTACCCCCAAACACCATAGAACTTGATGGCATGAATTCGTGAATTGGTCATCGCATAAACTGTGTTTTTCCGAGAGTGTGTGTGTGTGTGCTGTGGTTGTGTGTGTGCTGCGGCTTTTGTGGGTGACATGTGCATGTGGGACACTCGCTTGCTGTTTGTTTTTTCGGTTATTTGCTTAGTTCTTTTCTTTTTTCTCGTGCTTTTTCCTTTTGGCAACAACGTGACTTCATCATCATTCAACATGATCATCGTCGTCGACTGCGTAACGCGAAAAACAATTGCATGAATATTTATGGTGTGCTCATGTGAGCGTTTTCCCAGTTTTTCCGAGCCGCGCGCTTGTGTGGGTGTATGAGTCCGCGGCTTTTATGCAAATAATTTTTTTTTTTGTTCTAGTCCCCCCATAAAGCAACGTCAAAGGATTGCCCGGCAAATTGGCTTCAGCCGTAAAATGCGTTTGCGTGTAGAAACCAAACGATACGAAACGAAACCAAACCGTCGCCTTTTCCCCCCACCCTCCTCTAATTTCCCCACCTTCTCCCCATTTTCGCCCCCCTTATGCGATCTCACTCCGGTTTCCGCGGTTTCCAGCCAGGCCTTATTGATGGCATAATTGTTGTTGCCGCTGTTACTGTTGCTTAGTCGCAACGCATTTCGAACTTAATTATTATAATTAATTGGCAAGAACAACAACAGGGCCAACAACAAAAACAACAAAACAGAACAGAACAGCAACAACAAAAAAAGAAAAGAAAAAGGACGCAAAAAAAAAATAGAGAAACCAAATAGAAGTGAACGAAACACGCAACACCCCGCACAAAAGGGGCTGGTAACTAACCCACTACCCACATTTCGCTCAACAGGCAGAGAGGCCCTTGAACATTCCAGAATTTTCATGGCTATCATGGTGGTTCTTGGACCACGGTGTACACTGCACACAGTGCAGTGGGGAAAGTCATTTAAATTAGCCTCGCTCTCTCGTTCCAGCCAGGCGACAAAAGCCGCCAGTTTAGCTGAATAATTTACCATTTAAAAACGCTTTTCCTTCATGTTTGTGTGTGCTGTGGAAAACAAAGCCCCACACACAGACAATAGATGGAATAATACATACGAGTAGAGAGGAAAAAAAATACATATATACAAGAAAGAATAACACGTAAATGTTTGCATATATAAAGTGAATAAGAACAATTGTTAAGCCATTTTATGCGCATGAAAGCGGAATTATGCAAATGCCAAGTAAGCCAAGAACAAGAACGAGCTAGAAACAAGGCGGTGACAATAACGGGTATAATATAACAGTATAACTGGAAATAATTTGTAAACTGCATACATAGTTTAGAGCATTCAAAGGCCTTGAAAAAGGACGAACGCCTTCATTTTCATCTCCCCTGCTTGGGTACTGATACTTGTGAAAATTCTGGAAAATGCAGAACAAAGCAATGATAATATAACAGGGGATAATATAACAGTATAACAGTGTAGTGGAAATAATTTGAATGTTTCATAAATATTTTAGAGAAGTTTGGGTACTGGAAAAATCGATTCCCATCTTTCTAACTAGAGTTAAGTTACTAATAGGAAATGAGTTTCAACTTTAAGGAATATTTAAATAGTCAATAGTGAACATGACTTTGTTTCAGTGTACCTGCCCCCCATTTTCATTGCATTCCAATTACGGCGACACAAACGCATGCAAATCGAACCGAAATATTATTCCAATGCGCCGCTGTTGCTCTGTTTTCAACATTCCTCCATTGTTCATAAATGCAAACAACAAGTGTTGTTGGCCGCCTCCACGTTTTGTGGGTATTTCATATTTTTTTCTCAAACAGATACCGCAAAGCAAACACTGAAACACAGAGGCAGCAGAGCAACAGAGCAACGGAGAAACAGAAACGGAAACGAGCAAACAACAACGGCTGCTTTTTGCCCGCTTAAGTTCGTTTCGTTTCGTTCCGTTTCGATTCGATTCGGCTCCGTTGGCCATTCGGTTCGGTGTCTCGCCTTTTGTTCTTGCCATTGGCATTCGACACACTTTTTAATTAGTTTTGCCACATTTCGCAAATAGTTTTAAGCAAATATACAGCATTTTGCCCGCTTTAATTAAACGCGTCTTTGTTGTTTCGCCAGTCAGCTCGATTCTGTTCGGTTTCAGCAACTAAATATTTGCACATCTATTTTTTTTTTCTCTGTTTTTAATTAAGTGGCCAAGTTGCGGGGCTGCCAGACTGTTGCGGACCGCAAGATGCGTCACTTGTGACGCTGGCAACCCTAGACGAGACCACCCAACATGTACATTCTTGTATTTTCGCATTTGATGTTACCATTTTGGCAAATGGATACAAACAAAACAATCGGATGAGATGCAGGAATGCATGTGCTGTACTTGTGGGATAAACACCGAAAGCATTCGCTCGAATTTATGGATTCAGTCGAAATATTACCATTGTGTGTGGGTGAACGGGTTGTGAATGGTTGATTTTGGGTGAATGGGGCGGCCAGACCTGGCACACATGTTTATCGCATGATATAAACCACCGAACGACCCACCGACCTACAATGCCTGAATGCCAGAATGCCTAAATAAATGCCAGAATTTAAACCGCATCAAGACCCCGTCCAAAGCGAAAAATAAATACCGAAGGAACAACGAACGAACAGCAACACCACTGGCCATATCAATGGCAAACGGTGGCAACAATTAAAAAGTAAAGGCAAAGGCAGTGGCACGAAAGGCAGGCAGGCAGGCAGGGAGCAAAAGTTGGTCTCTATAGGACTGACTGACACCTGTACAAAGCGTCAATAAGTGAGGCCAAGTGGGCTATTAAATGCCAAGTTAATGGGTTGAACAAATTGTTTTTACCAGCCAGAGTTGTTGGTTTTATTTAATTTTCCCCCGCTGTTGTTCATTTTGCCTCGCTTGGAGTAGTCAGAGACGAGACGAGACGCATTAAATGCAGGCAAGCGGGCGACCAGACGACTGTCTGATCGATAAAAGTATGTGTTTTTAATCTGTAAGGCCAAGGACTTATGCAAAACAGCAACAGATAAGCATGTAAGCATTGCCACTGCGAAAGTGGGTCACTTGTACGTGTTATCGATGAATGTCAAGTTCAGTCGATCAACCGTTAAACTTACGCGATAGCTAAAGGTTATACGGTTTGCCTAAGAAATATGTAAGGCCAAGAAATTGTTTAAAACATGTGTTAATTATACAACGATAAAAACAACATTTACACCATCGATGATTATCGGGTTCAATCGATTAAAATTGATTACATTTTCAATAATTATTAGGTTCAATCGCTTAAGAATGACTACATTTTCTATTATTTTTAGTATCTCATCGAAGTAGTAGCTTTTATCATAATTAGTGTTTTTGTTGGATGTACATGTAATCTATTAAGATCAAAATCCCTCGATTACCACTCCGATTCTTTCGATAACATAGTTGAAAGGCTAAGAACACACATGCCCATACGAGGCTAATGCATTTATTGCAATAAATTACGCGGCAACATTAGCGTAAATTACATCTGACACTGCAATCCGGGGGGCAAATAGAAACAGAAACAAAAAAGAAGGAAAATAAATTCAACACGAAACATGTGATGCCAGCCGTTCATTACGTGGTCAAACTGTTTTTATTTGCATTAAAATTGAGGTTAATAACTATGGCGCAAATTTATTGCAACTGTCAATGCATATCCATTAAAACGCTTGCGTTCAATTTGATGCGTCAAATGCTCGATTAGCAACCGCAGCCACAGCCACAGCCACTGCCACTGCCTCCGTGCCCAAGCCCAAACCTTTTCCGCCCCACCATTACGGCCCCCTAAATTATTAATGCCCCCACCCAGTGTGTGTGTAAGTTTGTGTGCCTGAATCGGCGGTGTCTGTGTGTTAATTTGAAGCCGTTAGTTGATTTTCTTGTTGTTGGTGTAGAGCCAAAGTCAAGCAACTGGAGCAAAGTCTGTTCTGTTGTCTTCTCGTTCGATTTACTCTAACTGGAAGGTATAGTCGGTTGGATATGGTACAGGTATTGGTAATACAGAGGACATATACCACTTGGGGATGTCTAGGAGCTTGTTATGCTTAACTGCTGGGTAAAGTTCATGATGTTCAATACAATTTGGTTTTCCGAATGTCCGATGGTTAGCTGTATTCTTTACAATACAATCATTTTATCGTTCAGTTTTCTTTTTATATCTAATTACTAAACTGAAGTTTAAATAAGAGCTTTGTTGCGCTCGGCAGGGTTTATTTTCTTCAACTTGTCTTACCTATATCCATTGAGCATTATCTTTTATTACCCATCAGTTTTTCGATTCGATAAATCTTGAATTTTTAAGAGGTTACCAGTTAAAGTTTAACGTTCCAAAGAAAAAAGTGGTCATTAGTAGGAAGGGTTAGTTTTTCTGAATATTATTAACTCTCAATTGAACCCGAGGGTCTTGATCATAAGATTATAAGATTTTCTGCTCAGAGCAAGAGTTTAACACTGACTTGCGCATGGCTTATGTGTGCACACATATTGCAGACGATCTGCAGGCTGGACTGCAGATGGTAGTTGTTGGACCCCGTCCGACTAAATTTTAGCACAATCAAATTAGCATTTGGGCGGGCGGGCACGTTCTCGATTTGCGGCTCTCGACGCAGCGCTGCACATTATTGCACTCGGGAGATTCCAATAACGAGTGCTGATATAATTACCCGACATGTGAGCCGGGCTTCGGTCCCATCCACAGTCCGCAGTCCGCAGTCCTGCACACACATGCCCATGCATGCACATTAATGGGTGTACAACGTAACAGCGCATAAATTGTACGTTGGGGACGAGCCCCTCTAACACGGGAGCGGGTTGGTGGCATGAAACGAATGTGAACGTGAACGTTCGTACTTGTCGTTTACCTGACAGCCAGAATTAATTCAATAAAATCCGAAATATTTTATGAGCAATTAATTAACATATTAGAACGGACAGACACAGGGCTGTTGTTAAAATCTAAAGTGGTGCCTTCAGAATTAATTGATTGAAAACTATTGTTGCAATTTTGGCAGGCAAACAACAGACCAATTAAATAGATTCCTTTTTCTTATGCTCAATTGAAATGCAGATGCATTATTTATCTCGTCGCGTTGTGTTGAGTTGAGTTAGAAAAACGATAAACGAGAGTCTGAAATAATTATAGTAATATTTAAGAAAAATAAGCAACGAAATTAAATGCTAATATTAATAATTAAATAATTTACAACACAAATATATCAAAATTAAAGCAAAAACTAACCAATAAACCCATCTTTTTATTAGGATCGCCTTTAATTTGGTCCTTCGAGCCGGTATCGCCCTCTTTTTGATCAAATTAATATCGTAGAGTGTTTCCTTAGGGACCATTGCCTTTTTTTGTACCTAAATTTATTAAATAAGTCATCACCATATTTTTTCGAGAACATTTTTATAATGGCTAATAATACTTAACAAAATTGAAGTTTGTTTGCTTTAACCTGTTAAATAATTCAAATCTGTGCAGCAACCTAATGACTTTTATATTTATAATAAGTTCAGAATCCAAGTCTCGTACCTTTTTTAATTGAATACTTGCATATTTTGTTACCTTTTTGAATTGTTTAACGGCGAAAGTGTGTCACCAGAATAAGTCACATAATGGTATACTATATTCAGGACCGACTTTATTACCTTTGACTATGCCAAAAATATAATTCACAGAGAGGAGAACATCGTTTGCATAATTGCTTTTTAATTACCATACAAACGCGCACATTTTCATATCTCTCTGTAGATATACATATATCTATATATACTATATATGTAAGTATATATACATATAGTATATATGTATGGTACACACACACCCGGCCGATATTGGCCCGAAAGTAGCACAGACTCTGTGGAAGTAAACAAAAAGTTTTATTTCATTAGCCTCGCGTTGCTATTACGGCTGTTGTCTGGCTCTGGCGAGTGTTAGCCTGTTGTAAAGGAATATATATACTAATATAATTACTGTCAATTAATCAGAGAAAGAGAGAAAAGGCATCAAACAACAAAGAATGTTAAATAGTTTAAATGCCTGGAAACTATAGCTACTTCTCCGTTTAAAAATGTAACTAAAAAGGTAAGCTAATCAATTAATGAGAAAAAGTAAGTTAAGCTGTGATTTAAACCCTTCCTTACTTGATTTATTTCCTTGTTAACAACTATACTATATGTTCATAAAAACCTGGCAGCACTGACACAGGCCAGGAATGTGTCGAACATTTAGCCCGTTTCTGTGTGCTGTGTGTACAATGGGTGTGGGTGTGTGCTGGGCGATCGTGTAAACGCAAAAATATGCGCAAAGCAATAAAAACCTAACAATGAGCAAACAAATGGTATATCTGTGTATATGTATGCATGAAAATTAGCCGTGTAGGCAGTGATAAAATGCTCGCAAACTTGTTTAATAATTAAAAGTCAGCGCACAAACTCACTCGGCTGCATAAGAAATATTCATTTGCATATGGCGAACAAGAAAATTATCATAGCAAACTCATATATCATATACAATCCTTATATTCCGACTTGTGGCTGGTATCTAGAGTTCTGCAACAGATAGTTCAGCAACTTACTTACCCAACATTGTTGGGAATTAATCGAGCTATTTCTAGAAACCATTAAAAGATCATCTCCTTTTTAATTACCATCGAATATTAACGGGTACGTTTTAATGCGCTTTTGCCCGAATGAGCTGGGCAACCATGAAATGGAGTCGTTAAAATTACATTGTTGAATAGTAATTGATTTTTAAGCAACAAAAAACACACAGAGAATCGTATGTCTCTTCTAGGGGTGAAAATGTCATTTACAAGTTGTAAAGTGTACTTGCAAGTATTTAGTTTTAACAATATTTATAGAGGTATTTCTTTTCAAGGTGAAACAGAGAGAAATGTCCACTTACTATATATGATATTCGGCTTTGAACTTGGTAAACACACGTTCGAAAAGCGAATAGATTTTCATGGAATCAAAATGCATTCATAGACTCCCCCCTTCTACCTCTCTCTCCCTTGTTATTACGTCATTCCATGGCCTGTTCAATTTGCGGAAGACAGCTGACTTTAATTTACTGTTATGTGTGAGCCAACGGGGCGGATGGGCAATGTAGAGTTAGTTGGAACTCTGCAGGACGCACGTGTTTTTGGCCACAATCTCGATTTTGTTTTGTTTTGTTTTCCCTTTTCGCCCTGCAATTGTCAGTCAATACGTCAGAGGCAGTTGCAGTAGTAAGTCTGGTCTGTCCACCTGTCCGTCAGTTTGTCCGCCTGTCCGTTAGTTTGTCCGCCTGTCCGTCCCTCAGTCATTGCAGGCAGTCTGTTTGTGCAACCGGTGCGGTGATTGTTAGCGCTATATTTATTCAGACGGCGTTGATTATTTTTCTAATTTATCCGCACATATTTGCATTTGCCGCAAAGGAATGACAGGCAGGCAGGCAGTGGTCCTACCAACAATGTGTGTATATGTTGCAATTAATCAAACAAAACAGAATCTGAAACTATGCCAAAAAAATAAGGCACAAAGATTGCTGCCAATCAAAATTCAAATTAACTGAAACGCGACACTCTTCGAGAGTGACTTTTGTCACCAGTTCAGATCAAAAACAAATAACATTTTCAAATTGCACAATTGCAGGTTCAAAAAGCAAATATAACATTATAAAATTGTACAATTGTAAGGTTCAGGTTCGATGTTACCATCATAATCCTAGGGTCAACTTTGATGTAACCATGATATATCCTAGGGTCAACTGTGCCTTTGTGTTGTGTGCCCTTAGTCACTGGTGGTTAAACGTTTGGCATTTGATAAAGCCAGGCTAATGTTTATTTAAATGTCGATTTGATTGCCATAATAGTTGATATAGTTGGAACACTCGTAACTCAAATTACAACTAGTCAGTGATTGCTTTCCTTTTGTTTATTTTTTTAGCCTGGTTTATATACTAAATATTCTTGTTTATGAATTAAAACCAAGCACACGGGTGGTGCAATTAAATTTTGATTACTGCACTCTGTGTGCCGTGTTTGTATTGCATATGCTGGCAAAAACTATATAAATAATATAGGTTTTCATGCAGTTTCGTGTTTTGATTGACTGTTTTTCTGTTGGCTTTGCTGAGTAGTTTGCTCTGCTCTGCTGCTCGTCCGTTTGGGCTCATAAAATGCTGCAATCGTGGGCAATCATTGCTTAACTGTAAAAATAGTAGCGGCCAAGGTTATAGTGGCTTTTTATTAGATTATTACCATTTCTTTTTAATTATATATGAAAGTAATAGAGGAAGGTGATCCCGGTAGCCCAAAGTTTTTATATTCTTGCAGTTAGCTATTGAATCAGGGGACCTAATTAGAAATGGATCATAACTAAGTCAAAAAAACATGAATTCCTTACTTGGAATTTTTGTCTAAGTTGGTTTTTATGGGATTAAAAATTAATTTTTCACAATTTTACAATGTTAAAATTTTTACAATTTTATATAATAGTTTTATTATAATTTTAGACAGAAGCTTGTAACGCAATGAAGGAATCGTTTCCGACCCTATAAATCATATGTATTCTTGATCAGCATTTACAGCCGAGTCGATCTAGCCATGTATAGTTAAACAAAAAAATTAAAATTTTTCTGATATTTTTAAAGGGTTAAATTGTTAAAATTAGAAAAAAAAAAAAATTTTAATTTTCAAAATAAATGGAATTTTAGTATGCAGATTTATTAGCCTTGTAAACACTAACACAGAAAAGTTTTCAGAATACAAATTAATGGATTTTTAGCTAAGTTATTTTATTTTAAAACTTTAATTTTCCCACAAATTATCTTACAAATGATGGAGAAATCTTTAAGTTTTAATACTCCTTTCGGGGTATTATAATACCACTCAGAAGCACAGAACAATGTGAAGGAGTCGTTTTCGAACTTATAAATCATATATATTCTTGATCAGTATTAACAGCCGAGTCAATCTAGCCGTGTCTGGTAGAATAATAAAATTAAACTTTTTTTTTTTGTTTTTTTTTCGAAATTGTTAAAATTGTAAAAGAAAATTAGCAAAAAAATTGATTTTGTGAAATGAATTGAGTTTGTGAAAATCAATTAAAATATTGTATGAGGTCTTATTCGAAAGTTGGCAGAGGAAAAAGGAAATATTAGGGGATTTTTTTTTTGGTTGTAAAGACATGAAGCAGTTTGGGATATTTCTAATTTATAGGGCTTTTCAATACTCCTGTTTTTTTATTGAACTATAGTGTTACTTGAAATATATGTAATATTTTGATGACTAGACATTTAATTCCAAAACTGTCGCGCTCTGCCTTAATTATTTTCGATAATCGAAATGAAAGTAGCGGCAAGCTTTCCTCAGATTACAAATTAGATTCGAATTATTTATAGTAATGCGCGATGAGCTTTTCAGATTACGAATTATTTGTGGTTTTGAGCAATGCCATTTCCACCGCAATCGTGCGAATATATCACATGCCCGTGTGCCTGTGCATTTCTGATTCACATGCGGCATTGTGATGAAAGGAGGGAGATACTCGTACGTGTGTGCACGCCGGGATCGGGGATTGGGGAGTGCGGTACTGGGGACTGGGGACTGCGGACCAGAGACTGGGAATATTGGCCCCTGGCATAGGCGTAGAGGGAGACGCGGCTTAGTATTTGTGGTGGCACAGGGCAGGGCATTTATTATTAATAACAGCCGTGTAATGCACGGCTAACATGAATATAAATACCAATGCTAATGCAGCACCTCACCATTTTCCGTTGCAGAAACAGAACATTAAACGGCAGAAACCCCACGGCAAAGGAGGAAGAAGCCAGATCCGGACCAGGACCAGGACAAGGAGCAAAGCCAAGCCAAGAATAAGAAGCTGGCGCGTCATCGGTGGCATTGATACCAGGTGGTGACCAGGCATCAGGCGCAACCACAGAGAGCCCAGCGGGTCCCCAACGGAGTCCGGAGCCAGCAGCACCGCACCCAGCAGTCGAGAGAGAGGAGACGCAGGCGGCGTAGTCGGAGTGTCGGGCAACAACATGTCTTCGCCGGCGGCGCAGAGCAACAGCAGCAGCAGCCAGTCGCAGTCAGCCGCCCAGCAGCAGCAGCAGCAGAATCAAAAGGCCAACGCAAACAACACACACGACAACAAGAATGCCTCGGCGACGACGGGGACAGCAGCGGCGGCAGCAGCAGCAGCAGCAGGATCTGCTGGAGCAGGCTCGGCCACAGCTGCGGGCACACCACAGCAGGGGGCAACCTCCAGCGGGCCACAGAGCCCGACCAAGCGCAGCACAATATCGACAAAGGAGCGTGTGATCGACAGCGTGCCGTTCCCGCCGAGCCGCAAACTTACCTGCGCCGATGTGTTCGACGCGCGGACCGGCAAGCCGCACCACGACGTCCTCAAACAGCACTTCATCCTGGAGGGACGGATTGAGGAGAGCGCCGCGCTGCGCATCATTCAGGAGGGCGCCACACTGCTGCGCCAGGAGAAGACAATGATCGACATTGAGGCGCCGGTGACGGTCTGTGGCGATATTCACGGCCAGTTCTACGATCTAATGAAGCTATTTGAGATTGGCGGCTCGCCGGCGACCACCAAGTATCTGTTCCTGGGCGACTACGTCGACCGGGGCTACTTCAGCATCGAGTGCGTGCTGTACCTGTGGTCGCTGAAGATCACCTATCCGCAGACGCTGTTCCTGCTGCGCGGCAACCACGAGTGCCGGCATCTGACCGAGTACTTCACCTTCAAGCAGGAGTGCAAGATCAAGTACTCGGAGCGCGTGTACGACGCGTGCATGGACGCGTTCGACTGCCTGCCGCTGGCGGCGCTGATGAACCAGCAGTTCCTGTGCGTGCACGGCGGCCTGTCGCCCGAGATACATGAACTGGAGGACATACGGCGGCTCGACCGCTTCAAGGAGCCGCCCGCCTTCGGCCCCATGTGCGACCTGCTGTGGTCCGACCCGCTGGAGGACTTCGGCAACGAGAAGAACTCGGACTTCTACACGCACAACTCGGTGCGCGGCTGCTCGTACTTCTACAGCTACGCCGCCTGCTGCGACTTCCTGCAGAACAACAACCTGCTGTCGATCATCCGGGCGCACGAGGCGCAGGACGCCGGCTACCGCATGTACCGCAAGAGCCAGACCACCGGCTTCCCCTCGCTGATCACCATCTTCTCGGCGCCCAACTATCTCGACGTGTACAACAACAAGGCGGCGGTGCTGAAGTACGAGAACAACGTGATGAACATCCGGCAGTTCAACTGCTCGCCGCACCCCTACTGGCTTCCCAACTTCATGGACGTGTTCACCTGGTCGCTGCCCTTCGTGGGCGAGAAGGTCACCGAGATGCTGGTGAACGTGCTGAACATCTGCTCCGACGACGAGCTCATGACCGAGGAGAGCGAGGAGCCGCTCTCGGACGACGAGGCGGCGCTGCGCAAGGAGGTTATCCGCAACAAGATCCGCGCCATCGGCAAGATGGCTCGCGTCTTCTCCGTGCTGCGCGAGGAGTCCGAGTCGGTGCTGCAGCTGAAGGGCCTGACGCCGACGGGCGCCCTGCCACTCGGCGCCCTCTCCGGCGGCAAGCAGTCGCTCAAGAACGCCATGCAGGGCTTCTCGCCCAACCACAAGATTACCTCGTTCGCGGAGGCCAAGGGCCTCGATGCCGTCAACGAGCGGATGCCGCCGCGCCGCGACCAGCCGCCCACGCCCAGCGAGGATCCGCATCACCACAGTCAACAGCAGCAGGGTGGCGGCAACAATGGGGCCGGACATGGGTAAGCGCGCTCAGCGGCTGCAGGACGAGAATGCGGATGCGGCGAGGAGGAGTGCATGGGCGTTGTGGCGTTGAGTGACTTGGCGGGAGCAGAGTGGAGCGGAGTGGAGCTACACAGAGAACACCAACAAACGGAACCTTAATTAAGCTTAATGTGGCAGAGCAGCAACTTAAACAAGTACTAAAAACTAAAAACTAAAGCTAAAAACTTAAAACTTAAAGCCAATTCTAATACTAAGTGCATAACATTATCCATATATTTCGTTAGCGATTCGGCACCAGCTCCGCGTCCATGTCCCATGTCCATGTCCATGTCCGTGGCCGACTCACCGGGTCCACCACCAGCACCATTTGCTGCGCCAGCCGGAGCAGAAATTTGTTTTTACGCCGGTGCGCGCACATTGGATATTAGAATTATGTGTTGCATGCTTTGGCGCGCCGGCGCCCCAAAAAAAGATCCGAAAACTGAGAAAAAAAATAGCTGAAGAATAACTAAAAACTGAAAACCGAAAACCGAAAAATTCCCTTTCTCAAGAGCAGAAAAAACCAACCAACAGTAACCCCATAACCTTAAGCTTAAGTTGTAATGTATAAACCGAAATGGGCGAAGCGCTAAAATATGTAAAACGGGATACCGAAGGCCGAGATGAAGGAAAGCCCACAAAAAAAGAAGCAAGAGAAATATGAAGAATGAAGAAAGTAGAGAGAGGAAGAAAATCCAGCGCTAATCTGTTTCAAACATTTCTAGCGGCGCCAAAAAGAAGCGTACATATATATACATATGATTATATAGAAATATCGGGGCGAGAGATTTGCCGACGATGTGAACGATATGTGTAATGAAGTTCGATTCGAAATGAGCAGGAGGATGATCGTTCGTTTGTGTAATAATAATCCTAATCGTAATCGTAATCCTTGAGAAAATCTTGAAATGTGTAATCTTGCTTAGAAAACAAACAAAACAATTTCGAAACAATTTGCAATATGTGCCGCAATAGTCCATAAATGTTCCTTATACGAATTAAATATTGAAAGTGAAACCAGAGTTTATTTTTTAGTTGTTATTTTTATTTTTAACACACATATAGTATGTGTAGCGAAGTTTTATCAGGCTAAAAAAAAAGAGAAAACAAAACAAAAGTTGAAGAAAACTAAATAAGAGAAAATCATAATCGTTCGAGGATCGAGTCTAGCTAATTAATGAATTGAAGAATAAGAATCCAATCGATTTCCGTAAATGCATTTCGAAGACCCCCACACACACGTGACACAACACTGAAGGACAGAGAGAGCGAGAGATAAAGAGAGAGGAGAGAGGTTTACCATTTAAATAGCAAATCCAATATTTAACTAATAAATTACCATATATGTACTACCTAATAACGTATATAATATATTCCTCCTGCGTGTAAATTGAACTAAAGCGATTAATTCATTTATCGAAACGAAGCGGAATGAAACGATTTTTGTTGAGAGAGAAAGAAACACACACACACAGAGACACAGACACAGTTTAAGTAACGGTAGCAAAAGCTAGACTTGAAATTATTAAAACAAAAATGAAACAAGCTTAGAAATTAATGCTAAGTAGCGAAGAGAAAGATGTATTTAAGAGTAAGTATAATGAATGTAAGGCTTGGAACGAGCACGAGGGAAACACGAAGAGTTTCAGCGTTTCAGATCAATTCAAAAAAATGATAATGATGGCAATCAATTTCTCAATTCCAATACCGATTTCCCCCCTTCGCCTGTTCCACACACACACACACTCACACCTGCACCCTATGGATCAGATTCTCCAATATCAATATGCAAAATCAAAATATATATGTACTCGACACACACGCATGCCTGCAAGAAATGCCTTCATCCTTCAAGAACTAGATCCTGGACCCCGAACCCGAACCCCAACTCAACACACATTTATGCTGTACTTTGCTTCGACTCAGCGCAACTTGAACTTTACTCTAAATATTTATACAGATATATATAAATATATTATATACAAAGAGTTGACATTGGAAAAACAAAACAACAAAACAAGAAAAGGAAAAACCGAAAAAGAAAACAATTAGTTCTTAGTAATCTATGCACGTATCGTAACAATACCAAGATTATTTAAAAATCGTAGCTAAAGGACAACAAATCAAGAAGCGGAGCGGAACTTAGCTTTTGTAATGAAAGGAAATGAGAGAGAGAGAGAGTGGTAAACAATTTACTTAACTAATTGAGAAATATACATATATATATAGTGTTTTTTTAATCAGCAAACAGCAAACCACAGGCAACTACAACATGCATACATATATAATTATTGAATTATTCAATTGAACAAGAGCGAAGGAGAGTTTAAGTTTCGATGTTTCTGTTCTCTATAAGGTTAAATTGTTGAAACTGTTATACCGCAATTGCATATTTAGTTAGCGCTACAGAGTGAAACACGAAAAGGGGAATACCCCCCGAGTTGAATTTGAATTTAAATTTGAATTTGAGAGAACACAAAACAATAGTCATCAGAAGTCATGAGAATCAACTTGTATTATGTATTGTATGGGAGAGAACGAACACCAAAATACCAAATCACCGAAAAGCAACTCAAGCTAAAACTAACGATGATACTAAAGGAGCAATAATAAGTCTATATTATGAACTAACGATCGATCCATTTCGCTTAGAGCCCCACGAGCAAACCCTTCAATAATAATGAATGCAAGTAACTTCCGCGGCAGACACACAGATATTAATAGAGCGAAAGACATAGAGTTAGACGAAGGACGATGTGTAGATTTTGATAATATAATATATACATAATATATATATATCAAGACCATACCAACTTATGGATCCATTTACAAGCATTCAAGCGTTCAACATAGAACAGATAATACCCAAAACCAAACCAAAACAAGCAGAATCAAAAGGGAACGAGACGAGACGACAGACGACAGCATGGTACATATACTTATATAAGACATTTCGCCTCTTAAAGCAATTATAAAGATAACAAAATGAGTAACGTTTATTATATTATTAAATTATACATACATATACATACTATATAAACGGAATAAAATAAATCAGCAGCAAACTTTCCATTTTATGGCGGCTTTCTTGGTTTTATTGCGAGAAAACGACAACTGGAGGCTTTAAACGCCCGCCAATCTCCACATCGTGGCGGTATTCAACCGATATTTTACTGAGCCGCACCAATCGATAGCAGTTTTGCTTACGTTAAACTTTTATGTTTTTAGTCACTTTACGTTGTTTGTATTGTGTTTAAAAGCACCGATGATATCGCAAGCTGGGAAAATGTCAATTTCCAATACATTGAATTTGTTCGATCTGTTAGAAAATAACATAGAATAAATCGAAAATACACTGAGATCCAATAGAAAAAAACCAAAATTAATTTCTATGAATTAAATAATGAAAAATAAATCTGCAAATATAAAAAAAAAGAAACGAACAAATATTTTCGTAATATTGAAATTAAAATAACGGCGAGCTTATTTAGTTTTACATATTTTTTTGTCCATTGATTAAACCGTAAAACCGTATCGATAAAGTCGATGTTGATATCAATTTTTTCCGAGCTCTATTCGATAGTAATATCGACGTTTTTCCAGCTCTAGTGTGTGGGTCCGCTGTCGTTTTGTGTTTTATACCGCCGAAAAATCGAAATTATAAGTGCTTGCGGGCCACCAACGGCAATTAATTTGGCAATAACAATTGATTAGAGTTTAATTAGGGTTTGAGCCACAAGCGAAGCGGGCCGAGCATCGGAAAAACGTAAGGAGAGAGCCGGAGAGAGGAAAACAAACGCTCCCGCCCGCGTGCCTGCTAGTGTGTGTGTGTGCATGAATGGAACGGGTGTATGAGTGTTCGTGG
>JAEIHY010016791.1:0-38055 GCA_018904565.1 Drosophila tsacasi | reverse complement strand
CAGTGAAAATGAATGTAATTTGTTTTGAAAACATGAAAGTATAATTAATTTATCAAAAAGATGTTTCAAACTATTTAGCTTTCGATTGGCCGATTGGCCGAACTAAAACAGTCGAGAAGGCGCTCATCGATAAAACATTTTTGACCGTTTTAAGATCAGGTGGAGAAATATTTGGTTTCAGCGCCGCAACCAGTGGATGACTAGCGGGGGGCTAAGCCCCCCCTGAAATATTTCGAGACCCCCCCCCCNAAATTTTGACAAATCTTTGTGAATTTTAGATTCCACCCATTCCTTCGATATCGATAGGTAACGCACCATAGTGTAAAAAGATTATAAATATATAATTTAAAAAATATCGATGTTTTCATCTTTACAATTTAATTAGGTTTTAAATTTTCAGGCAGCTGGTCACACTTCTTGTTGTTTTTTGACAATTTGTTGTTATTTATTGCTGATGTCTATTAAAGAGTAAATAATTAATGGAAATAAATACAAATTAAAATACTGCTGGCCACAAATGGACGACGGCGAGCTCGTCAAGCTGATTGAGAGCCACAAGATCCTGTACGACAAAGACAGCGCAAGGAGCGTTAAAAATGCGGCGCTGAAGGACGCGGCCTGGAAGGCAATCTCCCTAAAAATGGGCGCCTCCGAACGGGCCTGCATCACGCGCTGGAAGAGCATCCGGGACCGGTTCGGCAAGGAGTTCCGACGCTTCCAGGAACGACCCGACGAGCCCACCTACTGGGACATGTTCCCGCGCCTGCTCTTCCTGAAGGACCACTACAAGCAGGGCCTGGTCAAGAACGAGAGTCTGGACGGGATGCGATTCGCGACGCGGGAGCAGCGACGACGGCCCAAGGCAGATGCAGAACAGGAAAAGCGGCGCAGGGACGAGGAGGAGGAGGAGGACTGCCAAGACGACCTGCTCAACGAACAGCTCATCGAGCTGGTGAAGATGCACCCGGTGCTGTACGACCGCCACAAGATCCGGGTCTCCAAGAACCTAGCGGCCAAAAACGAGGCCTGGCGAAAGATTTCGGAGAACCTTAATGTGTCGGGTAAATAGGTCTTGTTAATAGCCACGATCCGCAATGCTCTTACCCTCTCTACTTACACAGAGGAGCTGTGCTACAACCGCTGGAAGAAGTTGCGGGATCGCTTCGCGCGAGAGTATCGGAACCAGCAGATAAACCAGGCCACGACCATTACCTGGCGATACTTCAAGGAACTGCTTTTTCTGGGCCGGCATTTTCGCAAGGGAGTGCCGCTGGTCCTGGAGAATATAAAGAGACGTGGACGACCGCCCAAGTCCACCACCTCTCCCTGCAATCCCACGAAGCAGCCGGCGGTTATGGGAATCTCGAGTGGCGAGCAAATCTGGGGCGCCGATTATCCCTACAGCACGGACAACGACGACCTGGAGGATGAACTGGAGCTGCCATATGACGATAGCGAGGAAATCGAGATAATTTCAGAGGCAGAGCAGACTACGCCCTACGACTTCATCCTTACCGAGACCGCGCAATCGCAGGTATTGGAGCCGCCGCAGCAGCTGCAGGTGACCACCACGACGCCAGCGATGAGCGAGGAGATAGTTCACACACTAGATAGAAGCCATCCAGCTGCGGAGGAGCTGTCCTCCGTCGTCGATGACTCTCCACCAATTGCCACATCCGACAAGCTACTGACCACTGTGATAGCCAACATGGAGACTGTGCTGCAGCAATCGAGGGAGCTGCAGGCTCAGATCCAACAGGAGCAACTGGATCAGGAGAAGGAGCAGCGCAGTGCTCCGCCGGACAACAGTCTTCTGGCCAAAGCTCAGATGCTGCTGGACGGCCTGAGGCCCTTAGAACGCGCAAATGCTGAGCGCAAGATTGTGCAGTTCCTGTGCCAGTGCCAGATCAAGGCTCTGGATGGTGAGGAAATCGAGGATGTGGCGCCTTGTCAGCTGTTCAACTAAAGAAGTTCGGTAATAGTTAGGGTTCCTATTGGTTAATTGTGAGTGAATCGAATAATAACTTATTTGTACATAGTATTAAGCTGAAAATATTGTTCAAGTGGGAAATATGCATGCTTCTTAAAATATCAAATAAAAGGGATTTTTTTATGTAAGAACATATACATTTATGGTGTTTTGTTTCTCTGAGTCATTAATATATATCTTATTTTATAAATAAATTATTTTAAAATCAGTTTTAAGCCGCTAGTGTTGCACAGCTCGGTTATATCCAAGCGTACAACTATCGTTCATCGATAGACAATCGACAGACATCAACGTGGCGGGAACTATTTGAAATTGTAATCGGTTACAGTCAAAAGCAGACGCCAAAAAACCAGACAGAGCCGAAAAATAATATCACGCCCACGCCGGCACTATTTATTGCAATTAATAACGCTCACCTACGGGTCCACGCACACGCAACAGCAGATGGATAAACAAATCGGTCGGCGTGCACTTGGCACTGGGATGTGCGAGAGCCAGAAGATTTCAATTCGCTTAGTTGCCGCCTCCGACTCACACAGTGCAGTTGCCCAGACACAGATACGGATCCGAATCCGAATCCAAATTGGAATCCTCGGTTGTGCGTCAAAGAATTATTGAAATAATAAACGGGGAGCGCTTTTTAAGTGCCTGCGAATGGCTTCTGTTTTCCCGTTCTTCTCTCGGCCATAAACTAATTTTGTGTAAATAAACGAAGCACCCGCCAAGCGTTTGAAGTTCTGGATGGGATCCGGATTCCCCCGGTGGAATGTGCGGAACGAGTTGATACATGAAAAGCGTGCGCCCCATTGTTGTGACACCTGCAGGTTCGCCCTCTATCCTTCCATCTGACCCCCCGCGTAACACCGTTCCACGTGCTTGTGGCTGTCAGAGGTGCCATTAGCTCAATCATCGGCATTGAAGGCGGCGGCGGTTGCCGGTGGTTCCTTGTGCTGCCATAACCATAGCCATCGTGCCATCCCAGTGTCGTCTCCTTTTAGGTGACATTCAAATGGGTGAGTACACTTATAGAGAATCGGGGCTGCAAATTTAATTTATATCATTTCTTATAAAAGGAATACGTATTTCAAAATTCGATTTTCAATTGTTTATTAAGGTTTATATTCATGAAAATATTACAAACTTATATTAATGCAATCAAACAATCAAATACTATTTTATCAATGTTTATAAATAATATTTATAGAATTTTAAAGAACGGTTTAAATATTTAGGTGGTTCTCCTATTATTTAGAATATTTACATTTTGCTTTCGCAGTGGTGTTTAAAGCTCTGTCAGCAAATATATCTGCCCGACCTTTTGTACAATCATACAGCACAGTTATTTGGCTAAATCTATCAATTTTAAAAGTTAAAAACAGTATATTATTTTGTATTCCATTTTAGAAGAATTCAAGATATTATTTTTATGTTTAGCCCCTTTGTCCATTTCCTTATGTATGCCTTTTAATGCTTGCCCCATCCCGATACCCCTGTATTATAAACTGTATTTACATTATTCAAGCTTATCGCTCAGTGTGTGGCTGACAGTAATTCATATGCATCCATCCATCTCTCCTGCTTGTGGAATTTAAAGCTCAAATGTAAATGTCGCAGCGGCATTTAAAGTTCAACAGACCTTTGACCTGACCTCGAAGCACCTATCCGCCAGTGGGTTGAATCACTTACGAAGCTGCCACTTTGTCACATCATCGGAGGTCGAATCATCAATCACCGACCAGAGGGCCAGGGATGGGTTTTCCACATCCACCCACATATGTATGTAAGTACATATATGATTTGGCTTACATGCTCCTCGGGGCCTGCTCCGGGTCCATTTTGCATTTGCACTGGCAATTGTCTATGAAGAGAATTTGTATAATTGCCAATTGCCACGGATTTACTCGATTGCAGAGCCGAAAGCGACGCTGAACCAAATAATATTCAGCATTCGCCGTGTGTGCCAAATTAATTGTAATGCATTGCGCCGCATTGCCAACTCACACACACCCGCGGCGCTCTCTTTGTACATATCCAACATATATTTATATATACATGTTTACATATAAATAAATATATATATGTATATATAGAAAGACGGATTCGCATAACAATAAATCCAAACTGAACATTTTCGCCGCTTTGCACTTTGGAGCACTGCGAATTGTCTGTAAATTTGCCATGCCTCGTCGGTTGTGTGTGACTGTGAACGTGTGTGCATTGTTTTTGGCAAATGCATGCCATAAGTGACTTCATGTCTGCGTCCGTTCCTCGAGGGCTGTGAAGTAATTCGTATTTTGAATGAGCTGCACATGCGATTGAGGATTTCGGTGGCAATCATTCAGGAAATCAGCATAATGAATGGGGATTTCCAAGTGTGAATAATATAAGATTTAGCGTTCACTTGAAGCTTAATAAACGGTTAGAGAATATTGATTATAAGGAATAAAGATGGCTAAAATTGGTTACAAAATTAAAAAAATTAATGAAATATAATTATTATAATATATTTACCCGTAGATCTAATCAATATTTTGCGTAATTTTAAATACAGGTTAATTTTTCAATATTAATAGTATTATATATATTTTTGTATGGTCCTCACATATGATTTATATAAGTTTTCTATGCTGCTCACATATGATTTTTTCTAATGATATTTATATGTATTTTTTTTAAATCGTGCATATCATAATGTATAAACAAATGATTAATCTTTACTTTTTTGCATAAGTTATTATCAAATTGAGACATGGATTTAACTTGAAATATTTTAAATTTATAAAAGGTAAAGTAGTAATCTTTAGTTTCCATTAAGTTTCCATTACATATTATAAACCCATTGTTACACCTTGTAGAATTTTCCTCGCTGCCCTCGTTGCTGTTACTTCAACGCTACACATTTCGTATACGTGATGGGCAAACACTTTTCCGTGTACGCACACCACCCTTCCCCCCTTGGTAGGCTGCAGTGCAGCAACATTTTTTTATGGCTCCGGTGCCTTGTACGTTGCGACATGTTTTGCATGGCCGAAAAACAAAAATACGAGGCTCCGAAGCAAAGTTCAAACACTGTTGCAAACAATTTGCAATAAAATTGAATGCCCAACCAGGCAGCCAGGGCGAAGGCCAGGAAAAACTGCAACATGGCGGGGGGAGGAGAGCGTCCCAAACTCAATCATGTGGCCAGGGGAGTGGGCCACTTAGTGGCCACCCCCTTGCTCGGCCCAACCTTTGTTCGGTGCTTTGAACCTTGGCGCCATTTCGCTGACCGACGCAGCCGGGCGCATAAATTTTGCTTCGTCTTTCTTTCGAAGATGAAAGGAGGGACGAGAGGCTGCAGTTCAAAAGACTCGCTTGGCAAAAGTTCAGATCAAAGTTTGGTCCTGTTCTTGCGCTTTTCGCTCCGTTTTCCATCTCGGCAGCAATGACCTACAAAACCATTTAAAATTTACGACTAGGAGGCGATTCTGGCCGTAGATGAATGAAGACAAACTGCAGAAATGGCCAAGGAGGTGGTCGATGCCAGTGATGCCTAACCAAAGAACAAAGAGATAAAACCATCAAATGATTGTAAGTGTATATAGCAAATAAAACGCGCAGAGTGTTACGGCTAGAGGGGCGTTAAATGGGGAACAGCCTTAAAGGGAAAGTATCTAGGAATAATATTGAGTTTAATTTGAAGGGATAGTTACCACGACCCTTAAAGAGCTTTAAAACCTCCGTTGAATTAAGCAAGACTTAAGTTAAGAATTAAAACTTTAAATACATTTCGGTAGGTTAATTAAGAAAGGGAAACTTTTAAGTTAATTCCACTTTGCTCTGGCTGTTGTGCCCTTGAACAAGAGCCTCTGTGAGGAGTAAACTGTGACTGGGAAAATGCATATTCCCTAATGGAATTAATGGCCAAGAAGACAGCACTGCTGCTCCTTGCGACCTGACAGCTCTCGCTCGCTGGCAGTTTTCCGACCCGACTTTCCCAGCGTGGAAATTTGCGCCGCGTGTGTCAAGCTGTTTAATTGCACTTGTGTGCAATTACATTTAAGTAACTGAGCGACTCGACTGAAGGGGGAAAGTGCACTCCTCTGACAATTAGGCGCACACGCGTCCGCAAATGAGGGAAATGCAGGCGGGGGCCGACGACCTGCCCGTTTTAATTAGGTACGGCTGCACACCAGTGCGTATGCGTAATCAGCAAGTGAACGCCATCACGGGGCGCTGGCATGCGTCAGGCAAACAATAAGAACCTAGCCGAAAATCTGCACGAGGAGAGAGTGCGAAACTACATCAATCTGGGCATATATAGCACTATAAATACGACTCGGGCAGGAGGTCCCGAATTATTTATACACGTACATACATTCCTTCGCACTGACTGCACCCGAGTTTTGGCGATTTGCAATTACTTTGCTATTTTGGCAATGGCTTTGCCCGTTCGCCGTCGCCGCGTCTGTGTCGGCGTCTAGCTGTGCTCCCCGCTTTCCACTTAACCGATTTTCCTCGCTCCTACAATCGCAATGGTCCATTGTCTGAGCACGCTTGGCATCGTTTCAAGAGCGCCAAATAGAATGCTTGTGCTCATTACTCATACGCAACGTGGTACTTAGCGGGAAAGTGAATGCGGCAGGGAAAAATAAAACTTTCAATCGGGCCATAAAATAATTGCTAAATTATATGAAAAATGTTGGCAATGATTTGAGCTTTTTAACTTCTAATAGGCACATTGAACAGGAGTGAGATTTCAGGGCATTATTTAATTAATTTGTAGCAAATCCCATTTTCTTTCGAGAAAAATTCTGCTAAAGTTGTTTTTAAGCCTCGATAGAGAAGAAATCAAATACCTGGAATAGTAACCGGTCGGCTCGTAAAAAAGAGTCTAATAACATTAAATTTGAACTCCTGGAAAAAGTACCCCTTGTTTAAAAACCACAACTTTTGAGGACATTCTGTCCTGCCAGCCAAGAAATCATCTTGCCAACATCTAAAAAATTATGTTCAATATACATCATTTAAAATTCTATATTATCATCAAACAAATTTATCAACTAATAAAATTATGATAATATTTTTTGATTACAACCTGCTCTGCATTTCTTGTTCCAACGCCTACAATGTATAGCTAAATGCGTAATACAAATTGTATAATTTAAATTGCGTAAACACATATTATGAACAAAATGTATGCACAATTATCCCGGGCATTCATGATAATCCCCAAAAATTGCCAAATTGAGAGCACAAATTTGTGAATTCATAACCATTGGATATATACACATAAATAAACGAACCGAACAAATGCGAATGCGGAGCGAGTGTTTGTAAAGACGGCAACTGCAAAAGTTAATTATGCGCAAAGTGAAACCAAATGTTTTGGCTCAAACAGCAATGCGGCCGAATGTCGAAAGCAAATTGAATGTAAACTGAGAAAAATGAAATACGATGAGCAAGGGCAATCCATTTAATGGAATGGCCAACTGTCCGCTAGCCACGCAGATCACAGCATACACAGACAGAATACACAGAACACTGTATACAAAATAGAGAATACATAAATCCACGGCTAGATGCTGTCTGGCCGATATAAAATATATCACAAAAGCATTTCAAGTGCTCTGACAAAGGCGCTAAAAGCAAATGGATAACCCATCCCGTCCCGCTTGTTATCCAAACACAAACATATGAACATAAAAATAAATTAATCAATTTCATGTAGACAACAAAAGCCAAAAGAATGCGTTTTCATTTTTATTGCGAAACTTTCTCGGAGACAGCCATTGAACTTGACGTGTTTCTTTAGGGTAATTTAATGTTTTAAGTTCAGGAGATAGATGATTACTTATGAAAAGGAAATTTTTGATCCAAATTAAAAAGAAATAAAAAAGTCAAGAAATATAAAGAGCATTCACACAAAGTGTTTACGATAAAGTGCATAATTTTTTTATTAAAAAAATTATGATTCATTAGTTCACAAATGAACAATCTATATTTAATATAAAGTGCTTTGGAGTGCTTTTTCAAAATAAAATATCAAAATAATAGAATTAGCATTGTACAATAAATGAACTTTTATGATTTATAAAAATATTATTGTCAAAAATATAAGCGTCATAACCTGTACAAAATATATTAAATATTTTCATTGACTTCTTATTCTGATTTTATAATTATTTTAGTTTCAAGGAAAATTTACCATTAACTTGACCCTCAACTTTGATGTTTATCCAAGACCCTTTTTTTTTAATTCCAAGCCTTAATACAAAAATTGCAGTTTGCAAAAATGAAAATATATATATTTATACACATAATATATAACTATAATTAAAAACTCATGAATATTGTGTTTAAAACAGCAGCTCTATGGCTTCTATAATTGTAACAAAACCCATACATCTTCCTCAGCCAAAACAAACATTTGTGTCCTTAGAAAATATTTCAAGGGGAAGCCAGACAAATAGAATTCTTTTGGCACCCAGCATATGCGCCGTGGTCAAGGCGAAGATTATTATTATTGAATATTTTATAATGCATTGGCCTGCTCGCCAGCATACAGCGGTTCTCACTGAGATGGGAATATAAAGGAGAATAAATGTGTACGAAAATTCGCGCAGCCAAAGTTTATGGCACGAACATTTTCAATGGGGCGCCGCCCAGCCAAAAAAAAAAACCAAAAAATGTTTTTTCGAGTGCGAGCCGCATTCGAGCACTTCGCCCCGCAATGGGGCGGCAAAAGGTCGGGGGCGTGGCAGGGCACTTGAGAATCGGCGCGCGAATTTGTTGCCAACTTTCTGGGCAGCGAAACGATGGCACCGACTACGAGTACGAGAACGAGTGTCCCTGGCTCACTGATTTGCAGCCGCCGTTTGTCGCTTTCAACATTTTACATATCTGCTGATTCCCTGCCCATTCGCGGGAATTTATATTATTTATTTTATGGTTATAGCTGAGGAAATATGGCAGAAACTGGCTCTGGCTAAAGGACAATTATTATGAAAAGTCTTTTCCGGTGGGGAAGAATATTTTGAATGAATATTTGATCAGTTCGTAATCTTAACACAGTCTTATCTCGAATATTGTTGAGCTTTGCTCAGTGAATGATTAAGAACTTTTGAAAACTTCAAGCTTGGAGAAAGATTTTTCGTCTACTAAAAGTCCCTTTTCACCTCCCAAAAATTTGTTAAACCGCTGAACTAAACCTCTCTGTACAAAACAAACCCTTTTCAAAAGTGATATTTGAATACAAGCTGTTCAAAATTATATTCACAATTCTTATCTAAGATATATATTATTATTACTAGTCACTATCAGCTTTATAAGCCATTTCAAAACAATTTAAGGTTCCTTCACGCCATAAAAACTCCCAAATATATACAGAAAATATTTTGCCATATTATTTACTTGTATGAGACAAGAAGACACACGGCAATCGGCCTCTGTTTATACAGGTATCTGTGTTTGGCGTCCGTTCACGGCTAAGATCCCTCGTGATATTTTTCAATGAGCACATACACACGACAACCGACGATAATGATGCCGACTGTCCCGACTTTTCCCCCCTCTGACTGCTGGCTGCTGGCTGTCTGAAATATTTATGAACCGCATTCGCATAATTATGACTTATACTCTTTTAATCTTTGGCCATTTCGATGGCTGGCAACGCGGCGTATGCGCAATGCAGACTTTGACTGAGGCGAACATATGTGCCATTAATTTGCAAGTAATTAAAATGCCTTCAAATTACTGCAATCCAAATACAAAGAAAAGCAAGCCGCGAGTGTTTTATGCTGAATGCAGCCCAATTTCGTTTAGTTTGCCATTCGTCTGCCAAAAGACGAAAGGCGGCGAAAATAAAATACTCGTACATCTCTGGCTTTCGCTGTCGTGTCAATTGCGTCATGCACTGCACATTGTGTGCCACAGATTGTGCCAAGTTTTCAAATATAAATAAAAGTTATATGCGAATGCTGGCTGAGCTCTGCCGATCGTAGAAGGCAGAGGGCAGGCGACAGAAGGCGGCAGCAATTAATGCAAAATAAAATGTAATTATACTGCCCGTTTAAAAATAATCGATTTAATTAAATTTAAAATTGCATTCAGAGCTAATTGAAAAGCCCAAACACTGGCGTCGAAGGAAGGCGTCTGGCCGTGTTGGGTAATCAGCTACTTAATGCCCATTTGCCCATGTGCTCTCAAGCATTTGGCAGTAATTGTTTGCAAGAAAAATGTCATAATTAGCGCCAAGGAAAGTGGGATAAACGAAGGACGAACAAACACAGAAGGGAATCCAGCTTTTAATTGCAATTGTATAAAGCGATAAGGGGAGTACAAGAAATGATTTATTTAAGGGATCCAGTTAGTTCTTAGACAGCTTTTATTGTTTAATTTATAATAAATGATATAATGTTGTTAGTAATGTAGAGAATGCTGTTAAAATAAAAAGATTTTCCTTGAAGCATTATCAATTATCAAAGCTTGATTTCACTAAATACCAAGGCACATTTAACTCTTTAAAGACAGCCATTTGGCGTTAAACCCCGACTCCTTGCGGACCGTAAAAGGAGCTGTGAGCTGCGTGACTTGGCTTCCGTAATGACTCCCGTGGCTGTCTTTCAGCTCACTGAACTTGGCCAAAGCTTTCCCGCTGTGTTAATTACCTAAGACCCATCCGCGTTCACGACAAAGATGCGGAGGAGGTTGGCACAGGGAATGGCGGGCGGAAGTGCATCGCCGAGGACGACAACGAAAACATTTCATGGCACATTATTTTTATTAATAATTATTTCACATGCAGACCAGACGGGACCGCTTGTACATCAATTTTACATGAGCAGGGAGCCTCCTTTGGATGGGTTGTCATGTGGCGGGATGCGGTTGGGGATGGGAATGGGAATGGGAATGGGATGTGGTTGGGTTCGGCTCGGTCCATGTTCCGGACACTGACAGCGACCGACGACGTTGACGCAAATCGAAAAAGCCAACTGTGCGCTCGGTATCATTATTTCACTTCTGCCCCTGGTGTCGACAGATACAACATAGTACGACTTTTTGGCTATATTTATATGGGTTCGCTCTCGGCTCTCGGGTCTCGAGTCTCGGGTTCTTTGGCTGTGCTTTAATAAGCCTTCAGGTGCAGCTGCAAATGAGCCATGAATTATTTGCGCTGCACATAGATAATTGTAATTGCGGGTTTCTTTTCTGTTTAAAAATAAACCCAAATTTTTGGCATGAAATAAACAGGGGAAAAGATGGTTTATGTAAGCCACCGAATACTAATATTTTGCGGTACACCATACCACACCGCAATGACGCTAATCCGACCCTTATCAATGGCTTTCCAATTCGGTCTCTGGGTCCTCGGGGAATATTCAAATCTGTTTGTCCCCCTCTCAACCGCTAATGACGTAAATAAATCATGGTATTTCGGGGCAATGTAGAACTTAAAGCAACTCAAACTTCCACCAGGAATTAGAGCTTATTCTGGCTTTCGGGGGAAGCCTACTGGCCCACTTTCCCATCAATTTCATGGCTTTTTTTGGCCCGACCTGACACAATGTCTGGCAATTCTAACCCGAAGCTGTGTGTGTTTTGATTTGGACGACCTTATCGACTACCAGCTCTTTTTTTTCCTCTTCTTTTGGTTGACATTTCTCGTTATTTTTTTTACTGCCTCTTTTCCTGCTGGCAGGATAAGTAAAAAAACAAATGCGAGAATAAGAGATCTTGGGAAGGTTTTCCCTTTTTTTTATATAAACTCACATGGAGAAATTGTAGCTCTCTATCGTTAAGGTTATCTAGGTTCGATGCATAAAGATATATCAAACTTTATCGTATTTAAAATAAAGAATACCATTTTTAATAGACATGAAATTTTAAATGTATTAAATATTTAGAATATTCAAAAGATATAACCTTTATTTTTACAAATATTAATTTTAGCCAAGCTATAAGCAAATAAATATTTACCTAAATACCTAAGTTTATTTTTATTTATATTTAAAGCTGATTATTTTCAATCAATTTTCTTCTCGTGTAGATAACAGTTTTTCCGCAGAGCTCAGAAGTTTTCCTTTTTCTTTATTTTGCGGTCCTGTTGTTTGAACATTTCCTTTTGTTCCTTGGGTTGTGTTTGTAGTAAAAAGTAACAAATATGTGGCATTAATTTTTTTGTTCGCTTTTGTGTTTTGTTTTCAGACGCGTTGAATAAAAAGAAAATAAATAAAAATAAGACGCACGCACACTGGCACAGAGGCAGACAGACACAGGCACACTCATTGATACGAATGCGATGTGTATTAATATAAATAAGGCGAAAAGTAAAGAAAGAAAAGTGAAAAAATTGCGAACAACCAAAAAACTTGGGGCCCCTTACACCCCCTCGCTTTTCACTTAGCACGCCTGCTTGTCTGGCGCTGTCGACGTCGACGGCGAAGTCGCTTCGCTGCCGTCGCACTCGCACCAACAGTCGCGTTTTATTGTTTTCCGTTTTCCACGCTCATCGCTCGACGCTTTCCCGACGCCCACAAGCGTGTTCACCTTCTTTTTTATGAATGAACGCGAATTTCTAGCCAGCGGCAGGAACAACAACAAGCACAAAGCGGGCAGTCGGACGCGTGAAATGTGCAAATGGAAAATCATTTAAAGGCAACAAAAGGCAAGTAACGCGAGCATAAGAACCTGGTCATAACGCCCACTGCCCCCTAACATTTCCCAAGTTCCAAGCAGCTATTAGGCTAATGAATACGCTGGAATTGGCAACAGGAACTGCAGTTCCACAACTGATGCTTGTTTCTAAATTGTATGCTGTTTTATATTTATTATCCCTTAGAGTAAGTTGAAATATATAAAATATATAATCGTTTTTAACCAATAAGCTTATTATTTAAAAACATATACTTGCAGTTTTATGTACAATAAACTGATAAATAAAATAAATTTAATCAGATGTTATTTCAGGCTTTGAATCCATAATTTGTGCCCCTAATCTTAATTAAAATTAATTAATTTAAATACCCTTATAAGTTCTTCCTCAAAATTGTATTTCCAATAAAAGACAATTTAATTATTATTAAATCTAAAGTCCTTTCATAGCTTCCGGGAAAATTTCGCAAAGAGACATTATCTTCCCACAACCAGAATCTTTATAATAATTAATTTTCAATTTATTAACTCATTCTCTTACGGATATGGCAAATAATTTCTCTTTGCCCAAAATAAGTGGAAGTTTATTCCGTGTCTGTACTTGACGAAAAGTAAACAAAAATCTGAGCCCAACCGCGATTGTGGCTTAAATAGTTTTCCAAGCCGTTGTAATAGCCTGCAACCGCTCTTACCAATTTAACCACTTAACCCACGCTGCCAACAGCGAACCATTCAGGCCGAACCACAACTTAGCGAGTCACAGTGGAGGAAAAGCTTGGTTTCTTAAATAAAAATAATGAATAAATATTTAAATTTCAGAGTTTTATTTTAAGGCGTTATCAATGTACTCATATTTTATGTATGTAAGAAATTTGAGAAGAATTCAAAACATTTAAATAATAAAGCTCAAAACTTTTCTAATACCTCTAGCTTTTAACTGCCGATTGTAATAACATTTTGAGCCAAAGAAAATAATTGTATTAAAATGTGGATTTGATATTAAAATATATTTTTCAAACGCTTCAAAGTTTATAATTAGGATCTACACTTTTAAATTCTATAACTTTTATTTAATTGCCCAATATTTAAGTCAATGTTTTGTTTCTTAAGCCTCACATTTTTGGTAAATAAATTATATAAATATGCCATTCCGTTGCTTAATAATTTTACCTAATTCTAATTTGTTTAGATTTTGTACGATTGTACCCAAACTTCTACTAAAAAACAAGACAAACTAACAATTTTTCCCCATTGTACGGCCTTCTTTGTGGTCCTATTTCATTTAACGGTGGCCATTCAGGATTCCACGACGTCTTCGAGACGAAGCTTTGTCTTAATTTCCAGTGATAAGCCGAAAAGGGTATCCCAGCTCCGCCCCCCTCAAGGTCCACCCACACTGGCAACGCGTTCGAGGGGATTCGTCATGCCAGCCAACATGTTCGATGCGGCCGGCGCGCTCGCTCTTTCCGATTTCAAATTCCATTTCAGTTTGTCGTCGTCGCTCATACGCAACGTTGGCCGGGCGGAAAATCTTAACTGGCAACGGCCGCGGCATTTGTTTAACTATTTGTTGTTGCTTTTGACGCGTGTGCTGCGGGCAAAGATTGTGCGTGGTTTAGAAAATTATCAAAAAGAAAAATCATCAAAGGGAAATTTGTGAAATGCCAAGCATTTCGTGAATGAAAAGTTACACTTAAATGATTAAATGTGCGTTAAATGCTGTGTATTGAATACATTTATCAACAGTCAGATCGAGAAAAAACATATCCCAAATACTTTGGAGTTTGCTGCGATTTAATTGCCTCGCCAACAACATTTTTGACTGGTAAATGGCTTTTGAAATCCCCCTTGTTTACGTTTTGTAAAGAAACTGTCTGATCGTTGTAAAACTGTGTGTTTCGGTGTTCATCAAGTTTTTGAAATTTTTATGAGCCGCTTTCTGATTTGTTTGTGAAAGGCTGCGTTCGGTGCGAGGGAGGAATTTGATTTTTGAATATTTCCAATGATAAGTTCGAACTTATCTTAAACGCACAAAGGCCACCCTGTTATCAATATCAGAACAAACTAATATAACTTATCTAACTCCGGTTGACTTTTGACTAAGCTGAACAGAAGGTCACAGTTTTCGTTGTGGCTCGTTGTAGTAAAAATAAATATTATTTCTCTGCTAAATTTTGAGCTGCCGGAAATGGAAACTAGCCAGCTTTTGTGCTGCCAAAGTCCTCGAAAAGGTCAATCCGGACTTTCCAACTCTGGCGACGGGTTAATACTTTTGCTAAAGGTTGCATCGGAAAGTTGCTCTCATCAAAGTTTGCAAGTCAAATGAAAATTTTAGAGAGATCTTAAGCGAGTCGAATTTTGGCAAAGAAACACAGCTGTTAGGATAGTGTATTTATTCCTTATATTTTATTAGTTTTGGTGAGAATATTAATGTAGTCATAATATGTTTTACTGACTACGATACCAAGAAGTGCCGTATAATTTTAAATGTATTAATATTTTTATCAGTTACTTGGAAAAATGCAAATTTCAAGTGAATTTTAAACTTCCAATTTAAGCGGAACTATGATATGCATAGAGTTTGCAGGGTCTTTTCAAAAAAGGGCAAACCGCGTGGCCTTTGGAATGACTAATTACACTTAATTTATTTTGCCATTGTCTTATTGTCTGACGTTCTCATTTCTTCCTTATTTTTATTTCACTTGGATGAAGCCGTGCCTTTGGCTTTTCACCAGGTTTTCAACCGTCCTTTAATAATTAATTCGCTTCCAATTTACTGCAAACATCTCTAACAGGTTCAGAGTTCAATTGAGCTTAGACCGAAGCCAATTGCAATTCCCATTTGCCCTGCCAATCCCGGTTCTATTTGTCAATCGCTTTCAATTACATTTCATTTACGCCCAGTGATTTGCAGGCATTTCCCATTTGGTCAACATTTCTTCAGCTTTCCCCACTGCCTTCGGGAAACTTGTGGTTGTGGTTTATTTACTCCTCGAGCTTTAGCTTGGCCACCGCTTGATATCCTTTTACTGCCGAACGTAGCTCCCCGTTTTATTACCTAATTAAAGTCGAATGTCGCATTAAATTTTCTTCAGTCGTAAATGCCGAACCAAGCAGCGAAATCATTTTCTATTTATTTAGTTTAAACTTCGGGCCGGGCGTAAAAAATGTCTGTGGATGATGAGGCGAACACTTGAAAGAGATTTATGGCCCCGATTTATTGATGAGCCGAAAAAGACGTTTGGCAAATGAGCCTTGATTGAGAGCTGAATAGAATGATGGCGGCAAGGCGGAAGTGGAGGTGGAGGCGGAGGCGGGCCTGTTGTGTCTCCACCCCACCCAGGATGCCAGACAATAGCCACACTGCACGTGCTCGCCTGTCGCGTCCTTGTATCTTTGGCTTTCCTGCACTTTTCCCGCCGCCGTGACGATTCTCATCTGCAAATGGCACTAATGTCACGCTGATGATTCTTAATTGAGTACAGCCTACTCTCAGTCCCACACATCCACATATCCATGGCTTTGGGGCTATAAATCTAACACACACACACACCCCTGCAACCCCTGCATCACTCATCGATTGGGGCACATGGCACAGTCGTCGCCTTCGCCAAACCACCAGCATTTTTCCGAGGGGAAGGCACACGGTCACATGCCGAAAAGTTGCGCCTTTCTTCTGCCTAATCCACTGGAAGAAAAAAAGTATAGACTGAAACAGAAAATAACTAGAGAAAATAGCATGAGAATATGAACGTACTATTCAGTGCTTAAAAAGGTTTCTAGGATATTTTTTAAACTAGTCAAGAGACTTAAATTTATAAATACAAGAGACATACGTTAATGTCTAACATTACAAATATTTCTGAAATACATATTTAAACTAAAAAAGTAAATTATTTTAAAAGTTTATAAACAAAATTAACCTTTCGAAATCGAAATTAAATATTTTATGATTTGGGAATTGTATTTGTTCTTTGAAGTTCGAAATTGATAAAATCAACTTTGTATTTAAAGTAATAAAAGAAAATACCATATTTATATAATTATCTTGGACACCTTTTTGATAAACCCCAAAAACTTCTGCTACACCCCTCATAGATTTCTAATCTTTTTCCTGTTTTACGTCGTGTCATTTCAATTTAATATTTTATTTTATCCCCAATCATTGGTGAATCATACGCAATTGAAAAAGGGTTTCATCATGCCACATGAGCATTTTCATTTCAGCACATTTTCCCAACTTTGTTGATTAAACAGATTATATATTTTGATACATTTTGCTATTGGGCAAACTGATGTTGTGATTATGGAAGCCAAATCAATTTTGATAATATAATTCAATGCGCTACAAAGTACTTGAATGAAGCTATCCATTGAACTTGATAACATTCAATGACTGCGGTCTGTGGGTTATGTGTTTGCTTTATACTTTGCTGATCATAATATTCCTCGTCTGAAAAGGAAATAAAATAGGTTTTACCCAGGTCTGTGGCTTTCCCGCGGACGTCTCCATTTACATTTCTTGGTATTTAGAGGCAGCACCAAGTATGTGTGTCTTAACTCGTACAGTAAAGCGAGCTGGACCTAATTAAATTTACATTTCCAGCTAATCTGGAATATCATCTGAGGTTGGTTTCTCCCAGAATTTTTCTCTGTTCGCAGTCTCGGTTGGTGATTTCGTGACTTGTGCGCTTTGCATGGAGTGGGTGCGTCCTCTGTGCATGTGAGCTAGCCATTGTCCTGCTCGTTCTGGTTCCTTTATGCTGCCACCGCCTCCTCCTCCTTCTCCTCCGCACATGTGAGGCTTTGCACTCGCTTTTCCCAACATCCCCCACCTCATCCCCCCATTCACTTACTGGAGGCAAACAATTAGTGCTGGTTGTTGTTGTTTCCTTATCGTACTATATGTGTGTGTGTGTGCGTGTTTGTGCAACTGTGTTTAAACAGTTGGCGTCAAAATTATAATTAAAACGTGCATCAAAGTCGTAAGCGGCAGCACAGCATGTCACAATTTGTTATTGTTGCAGCCGTGGGGCACAACACAAAATTTTGTGATTTATCGGCAAAGCCCAACCTTCCCCTTCGAGCAGCAGCACTCAGCCCCGCACTTGACAGCGTGTCCTTGTGGCTTAATTGAATTTTTATTGCCAAGTTTGCATAATGTGAGCCTGTGCCAAAGAGCGAAGGATCTACCGCTGCCCCTTCCTCGTCGTTGGTCCAACGCGGCGTATACGTAATCCCTGCGAATTACGCACACGCCGCGTCAGCTCGAAAAATTTCGCTGAAATGCAGTGACCCATTAAGCTGCGATAAGCAACCGTAATAATAGCTGCAGCAGCAGCAGCGACCACAAATAAAAAATAAAAGAATTAGGGGGGAAAAAGAGGGGGTTCCGGAGGTAGGTTACTGTGGCAGGACATGTAATAATCAACTAACGAACTAACTAACTATTTTCGCCGCAGTTGGCAGAGATTTCGCGATAAGCTCGCCTTCCTGCGGCTACCCTTTTTGGAAATGCCGGGCATGTTGGAAATCCCACGGAGCCCCAGATGTGGCCTGCAAGTGTGAAGGGCAATTTATCATGGTTTTATAATTTTTCACACACACTTCGTTGGATTATTCTGAGTTGTTTTAAAACTGACTTTGTAATGGCTTTGTTAAATATTTTGATATTCTAATTATATGGAAATGGCGGTTTTCAATTCATTTTCATTAAAATTTCTTAAAGCCAAATTTCTGTGTAAATTTCATGGGTTCAGCTCTGTTCTGGGTCACTGAAATGTGATTTTTTCAATTGCATTCGTGGGTTTCAGGAAATTTGTTATACTCTCTGAAAATATATATATATTTTTTTTATATTTCTTCTTATGGTCTAACCATAAGTAAAATCTATTGAGAATAAATAAATAATATTGTTCAATTTGTAAAATATGTAGAAGAATTGTAATCTTTAAAAAATGGGCTAAATAAACTAAATTCTTACCTCCCATAGGTTAAAAACAATCACACTTCAGCCCATTGATGGCGACCAACAACCACTGGGATTATATAATTTACTTTTGCTGGAAAGTGTGCTACTCCTTGAATATATTTCTCTATTGTTCAGTTGCATTCTAAGTGCTTCTGTGCATGTTTGTGTGGGAGCTACTTGTGTTTGCATACTCAAGAGGGTGCCGTCAACATATCTGACGATAATCGCAAAATAAATAAATTTCCTTGCCTCTCCAGAGGCTGAGATGGGAAAGCGTATTGAGTATTAGTTATGGCTTCGAGTCGGTCCGATTTTTAGCCTTTGTTGTGACTCCGGCTCCTCAGCAATCCGCTAGTCTGTCAGTCTGCCAGTCAGTTAGTCAATCCATCAGTCAGTTTAGTTCGTTTTACTTGCCCTTAGGGCACTTCGCAAGGCAACAACAATAACTGCAGGGGAAAAAATGGGAAAAAATCTGCATGCGTCAAGCTGATTTTTCATTCATTCATTGCAGCTTAGGGCATTGTTGCATTGCATTGTTGGTGCTGCAGTTTTTCTCGCTGCCTTTTCCCCTTGACTTGTGACACGGACACGCGAGGATCCAGTGGGCGGTCACATTGGACACCCGGCTTCCATGTGTCAAAGTTCATTAGAAAATAGCCTCTGTGCCCTGTACATGGATATATTTTTTCAAACATTTCATTTTATTCCACAAACAATGCCCTCTTATATATTGACAATAAAACAGGAGAGAAAAATATAAATTGAATTTCGCTCTAACGGAATGCAAATGTGCAATGAAAAGGCTTAGAGGCAAACCTCAATGGGCAAGGATCTCTCCATAGTGATTTGATTTATGGAAAGGCTTTGTTTTTTAGCTGAAAAACATTTTCCAATCGAGAGATTTATGGTTATAAGGACAATATTGGTTGTTTGTCTGCTGGAATATGTAATGGCCGCACGGATGGATGGCTGTTTGAACTGTTACAGATGCGAAAGATGATGGCCAGGACTGTGATTTATTTCTAAAAAGAAACTGAATAGAAATACTTTCTAGATGGCTTACTTTTCTAGACTTTATTTACAAAAATTTGACATCTTATGATGCAGCTCAATAAATATTTTAAAATGGTTAAATGGAGAGCACTTACTTTAGCTAATAAATTTCAAGTTTGATGTGTTGGAGTTGCTTCTACTCGAATTTATTTCTTTGCTAACAAAGCTATAAATAAAATGTTTGAATTTAATAGAACTGTCCCTGGCAGTAATATTTCAATCGGAATTATCGCATTCGAATCAATCGATTACCTTCAAATTATCGCTGGCATGGTAAGAAGTGAGTTTCTATAAATAAACCAGTTGCCTAATAAACCAATTATTTGTATTATCATGCCTATTACATTGTCAGCGTTTGGGTTAAAACTGTGCCGGGTTGAAGACTCATTCATAAGATACGGCTATTTACTAAACAAGACCCAGTTGACTGTCACTCAAAATTACGATAAGCTACTGGCAGTCAATCATCTGTCAATGAAGACGTACCTTCCACATATAAGCAGCGGGTTTGCTGGCCAAACATATTCGCTGTTAAAGTAACAGTTTATGCCACTCCAGTGGTCAATTGGGGATCTGGATGTGACCCTTCAGCCCCGTCCGTTTGACTGATGTTTACACAGCCCGAGAGCGAGCCCGACCCCTGAGCACGGCTCCATGGAATCTGCGTCCTGGTCGGGCGGCGTGCGTGGGGCCAGTGGAGCGTGCGTGCCTTTCCAGCTGAGTGATGAAAGCATTTAGGCAGACTTCGACTTCGGCCCCTTCCCAACTTGAACACATTCCCACCAGGACGTCCCACGGCCCTGGCTCATCCACAGCACAGCTTTATTCGGCAAAGGACCACTTATGTGGCACGCAGAGGAAGCTCCGGTATTGGCATCCCTTGCGACAAAGTAGTACTTAAATGGAGAAGAGAACCAGCAAATGCTTGATACCGCTTAATATAGCATGATGTAATCTAGGTAACACATAGTTTATTTGGGACTATATTAAAGCTTTGAAATATGAAATTAATAAATAAACAAACAACCAAAGAAGGTTTCATTGAAAAGGCAAAGCGCGCAAAATATTGCTGAATGCGTGGTCCTTGCATATTTCATAAAGTTATTAATTTGAATTATTCACATTTTAGAATCAGTTTAAATAAGAATCACAGTCACTAAATTTAAAACCCCAGGGACTCTTTACCTTTTTGAAACGAATAACCCCAAGGCTTCATGTTATTCAAACAACCATTCATTTTGAGGTCAACACAAAATGTGTCATTAGCTTGATTCCCACAAATTCTCTTTCCTCGGAGCCAAAACAAATTAGTATATTTACCGCTGCCCAACATTTCCAGCACAAACTGAACATCCCCTCTAACATTCCTCCGTATGTCAGGAGAGAGCTACCATCAGGAACCCAGTGCCGGCAGAGCATTGACACACGTCACAATTCTGCCTCCTGCCTGCTGCCGGCGTGTGATGCACCTGAGGCAAGTTACCTCCGGCAGGCTCCTCATTCTCCTTCCCGTGTCTCCTCCTGTAACTAACCACTTTCACCACCCTTCCCCTGCAGCTGACTATTTATAGAGCTGGTAGAGTGTCCATGTACGTTGTTAGCATATTCCATGCCTGAGTGTCCCTGCCTTCTCGTTAATGCTGTGCTGTTGGCCTTTTTCTGCTTGTGAAAAATATGTGTGTTATTTTGATGAGAAATAAATCAGTTAATAAAATATTCCATATTAATTTATTCAGTTTTTAGGTTTATTGTTTACGTTGATCAAAATTGAAAAATTATTTTAAAGCCTAGATCAAAAGTAAATAAAAATCCCTATGCTAAAATATGATATGCATATATACAGAATACTTACAGCTTTGCAAAAATGACACAGAATTGAATGACGAATTTAACATATTCGTTAAATGAAAAAACAACAGAGGTTATAGCCGGAAATGAACTAAATCAAAACAGGTGACCTAGAAAAATATAACATATATACCCCAGTTATGTGGCGGCTCATTGAGCTTTACTTTGTTTCTTTTCCTAGAAATAAAAGTAGAACAGTGGCAATATTTCATAAATAAATTAAGGAATTTTCCCCGTGTTTATTTAGCTTTAATAAAACAATTTAGCTATAGTTTCCTTCCCCGCTAGAGACCGGATTCATCCTTCTGAAAACCCGGCAGCACAGGACCCCATCCCAGTCCCATCCCCATTCCCATCCCCATCCCCGTCCCGCTGAGATGAGAGTTGCTCCAGACATCTGACTGAGTTGCCAGTTGGAGCGAGAGTTGTCTCCATGACAATGCGCCATATATCCAGATGGGCATTATGGTGTGTACACACCGATATATAGTCGTACACGCTCTATTTGCACACATGTGTGTTTGCCAGCTTGTGTCTGCGATGTTTGTGTGCATGTTTATGGCGCAAACTATTTGCCTGTTTATTTATTGATGCGTCTATTTATTTTTGTTTGTGAATGAGACGGGAGGCAGGGACCAAGATGCCGCAGGAGGGAGGGATGTTGTGTGGGGGAAATTTAATTTTCCAGTTTTTGGGTCTTTGCTAAATATGATTTGGCTCGTTTCGTTATTAAATAGTGCCCCCTAATTGCCCGAGCGAGCTCCTTGAGTCCCTTTTTGCGCTAAGGACACCCAAAGTGGATTAGCTGGAAACAGAGTTTCCTTTTTCCTATTTCCTTTTCGTAACTTTTTGTATTTGTTATGTTAATGTCAGCTGCTAACGATGTGCTGTGTCCTTGGTGTTTATCCTTATCAAGGCTGTCCTGTTCCCGGGCATGTTATCCAGGCGCTGACCTGTTATTTTTAAATTATGGCGCCTGCCAAAAATGTCTGTTGTTGGCTGTGATGATTAAGAGCCCTGCAATGATGCTGGCGAAATATTCCATCTATGCCTCGGGTAGGGGAGGAGAAGGATCCGAAAACAGACCCCCCCATGAGGTCAATATCTTGAGTAGATAATACAATTTTTCCAGCTCCCTGGATCCCTGGAAGCGCCCCAAGGATCCGCCCTAAGTAACACACCTCCCCAGCAGCAGCAGCAGCAGCAGCATCAGCACCAAGCCCAACCTCCGAGCAGCATCCATTTGGCAACTTGGCGACTTACAGTTATTCCTACAAAATGTTTTACATATTTGCGCTTTTTGCATTCTCCATCTCCATGTGCACACAGGAAAATTGTGTCGTCTCAGGGAAATGGCGAAGGGGAAGAGGAAGGGTAAGGGAAAAGAAGTTAGCATACGGTCTTGGCATAATATGTAAATTTTCCAGCTGTACGTGGCTTAAATTGTTATCACAATTTCCAAATAACTCGCAAGATGCCAAAAACCAAGAAGGATCAGAATGCTGAGTGTGCCTGGGTGCTGAAAATATCATTGCAGATGTGCTAATATATTTCAAAAATGTACCGAGACTTTAGGGATTTTCAGGATGTTTTTAAAGCCCACACAAGGAAATATTAAGCATAGCTTAAAGAAATATTGAGTAAAGCTTAATTCATTCTGATTAAAGTTCCCTTAAAGTATTTATATTTCTTTTTATTCAATTTTTAAATGTTATTAAAAAGCCTTTTCAGCTTTTAGCAAGTTTCCAGACTTAGTAAAAAGGTATTTTGTAGGCTTGCCTTTTAAGGGAAGTGCACAAATTGCTTTAAAGAGCATGAATTAACTTCATAGAAGCCCTGGCTTTTCGATTTTCGGTGCTCGTCGATGAAACACGGTCCCCATGGCCTTCTAAATCGAATCAATAAACCACTAGAATCCGAAAAATGTTCGGAAAACCGTTTTGCTATGGCACAATCCACGTTCTGGCAACTCATCCTAGGTGGTTAGCTCGTCATTATTGTCCGGCGTAATCACATTATTTGTGCAGCGCCGTGCAGTAGATCGGGGAATTCCCCTTGAACTTTTCGTGAATGTCATGAGCTGGCAGTTCGCTCACCTCAATTCCCAATTCCCACTCGCCGGTGCGGCACACACTAAAGGCACTTGGAGAAAAATCTACGAGAAACATATTTTTCCATATATGTATATAACTAAAATTATGCACATGGATCTTTGATATAAAATAAAATATTTAATTGACAATTACTTTTATCGATTACATCTAAGGAAGGTAAAGAGAACTTGCCACGTTCTCTTAATATTAAACTTCCACTGAATACACGACTCAGAAAAGTAAACTTCGCGGAACCCAAACTCCGGATTCATTTTCAAATTTCCTTGTAATAAAATTGTGTGTACTAAGTACATTTCTTTGAGTGCGCCCACTTCCCCCAGCGTCAAATATTATCTTAGCCAAGCCCCAAAGAGCCAGAGAACCAAAGAGTCAAAGAACTATGGGCAGGGGCTCGGGAAACGGGGAGGGGCGGGTGAGTGACAGGCAATAAAAATGGGAGGTGACACTGCCACAGCCACTTCCGCGAAAGCCGGAAATGTTTCTGGACGCGCTGGCGGTGGGAGGTTCGGAAGGGGTGGTGCCCCAGGCAAAGCGAAGGCCGAAGCCGTGTGCTATGCAAATAATTTAATTAATATTTTATTTCGGACACCCTCGGCCGGCGAGTCGGAAGAAAATTGGATTTTTATTTACATTTTTGCACTTACTTGAACCCGCCCGAGGCTTGTGAATGGGTCCGGGTCCGGGTCCGAAGGCGGGAATGGTCATTGAATGGAGGAAGAGAAATGCACAATAAAAACAGATGTGAGCGTAAATTAAATCTCAGCATTCACGCCTGGATGTGTATCCCCACATATAGACAGATGCGTTGGCATTGGCCTGCAGTCAAAACTGAGAGAACATGAAAAAAGTTTCGGTGGAAATCAACTTACGCCTGTAAACAGTAAACAGTAAACAAATCGGCGGGATAAATATATATCTGCATATATCTGCAGAGATATCTCAGACAGTTAGTTGCTCGTAAATCGGTGGGGATTATGTGTGCTAATAAAAGTTTAAGACGCTCGAGAAAAATATACAGAGAAGGAGAGCGCGAGGAGGCAGCGCTTTAAAGTTTTCGACTATGGTATTACGCATACGCCCGGTGTGCAGAAGGTAATTACTGCGTACAGCATCGAATGATGATGATTAATGGTTGAGCCAAGCCGGCTGAAAATCAGCTTGCTCTTGACTTTTCATCACAGATTTTCGCTAATAGCTTTAATGTCATCTATATATAAGAAATGTCTAAAAGATAAAGTAATTAATTACTATTTGGGGAACATTAAGGGAAATGAGTGTATAAGTAACAAATCTCAATTCTCTTTGGTTTCAGTTGGGTTTTTATTTATATACATTTAAGATTATTTAATAAGAGTACTTATTTTTCTGCAATCCATTTACACACACGAAAATAATATAAAATTCGTAGCATCTCTTAGTAATTAAATTCTTTGACATCATGAAAAATAATCTCATTTATTTTAAAACTTGCCACCTGGTCTCTACCTGCCACCTGCTCCACTCTTATCGTGATAAAGAATTATATATATGTATATTCGGTGATGGATAAGATCCCTCCCCCGTGCTGCTGTCAGTCATAATTAAATTTGGCTGTATTATCGTGGCGGCGTCCGGAATAACTCTTTTTCACAGTTGGCTCTTTATCGTGTGTGTATGTACATATTTACACCCAGAAGTCATGTGTCTGTTGACACTTCTGGCCCCCAAGGTCACTGCCGAAATAATAATCATAAAAAAAGCCGCACAAGAACATAAAAAGAAGGAAAAGCTGAGCAAATTTCGGTGACAGTAGATTGCAATAAATAATAAATTATAAGAGTTAATGCGAGCAATGAGCGCGGAGAGCGACGGGGATTCATCACACGGATGTGAGGATATATATGGGGTTCTATAAAGTCTCGCGTGATGCACCATCGTTGTGGAAATTCTGGGACGGCAAGCGTGGAAAACGGGGAAACCCCTGGCAACTTTCTGGCACATTGCGTTGCCAACACGCACGCCAGTCATTCTGCTTACTTCTGAGTTTTCCGACATTTCCACTACCAACCCCTGATTTCTTTGCTTTTTGTTTTTGAAGTGAAAAACCTTTCTTCTGTGTTTCTGCAGGCAACTTTTTTGTGCCGCGACAACAGAGGAAAGTTAGTTTCTCAAGTGATTGAATTGAATTGGATTGGATAAATTTGCCAGCGTGAAAAACTTTAAATTTACAATGATTGAAGCCAATGCCGCCCGTCTGTAGATTTTGTACTGGCAAATGAACTTAAAAACTGGAAATATTTGTACTTTAAGGGGAAAAGTTCGAGTTAACACAGCTTTAAATAGAATAATACATTTTGATTTATGGAATACTCCTTCTATCATTCGCTGCCACAAACCCATTTCACCCGTCCAGGTGAAGCTAATCATTGGTCGTGTAATCCCTCAAGTTTTCCAGCGGTTAAAGCTGGATTTTCCAGGGCATTATGCAAACATTGTCGGTTTTTATTGACAGACTTTAAAGTTCGCTGGAAGTTTTCGCTGTGAAACTTTTGGACGTCGGCTAAGCTGCGGGTTTTGGGACACGACCTGGAAGGGTGCTGCTCAATATTCATGTTCTTCTCGTTCGGCAAATGCAAATCAACATTCTTTAAGCTCTCACAAAAGTTTTATTGGACCAGCAATCAGGATTCTGGCGGGGAGTCCTTAAGAAGTAGTTCGAGGTCTGGCCAACTTCTTCAAACTTGTTAATGTTTGATAAGGCATTGATGGAGAGCACTGAGTGAGAAAGCGGGGAGTTGGTAATTTCAATTGTAATTTGAAATGAAGTTTGCATTGTGATTTGAATTCTAGTTTAAATCGGAGTTTGAGCATTTATTGTTTGTGGTTGTGATTAATTTTGAGGGTTCTATAAAATATTAATTAAACAAAAAAATTAAAGAGCAACTCAGCTTTACCATAGCAACATATAATATATTTTTTAATGAAATTATTCGATCTACTTCCTCTTTGGGCTTAATAATTTATTTTATAATTGGGCTGGTTGAAATGAAAATATTTATGTCAAATTATTGGCCATTCGCATGCCGCAAGCTGCGTATCAAATTGTCAAACTGTCAATGCTTGGGGAAGCCATTCTGAATGCAGTTTGTGGTCAAAACGGGATTTATATAATACCAAAACGAACTAAATAATTACACACCTGATTATTTGACAATTATTGTCAATTTTAATTGGATCTACAGACATATGTACATATATATGTATGTTCCAAGAATTCCTGGCAATGCATAATAAATCTGTCAGAATTAGGCCGATATTTCCCGAAAACTCCGCTTGTTTACGGGCTTTCGACCCACAAGAATACTCTTTATGCAAATTCATTACCCCACAACAAATCTCCGTGAGACAAACACATAAATTCCCTTGAATTTCAATTACTCAGGCAGTGATTACGCACTCGGGGTCCAGAAAATCCAGGGCAGGTGTCAATGGTCAGGCGAAGGCAACAACACCCACAGCCACATTCCCAGGTGTCCGGACACAAAGAGAGAAAAACAAACCTTTAATCGGAACTGAACGCCCTCTGTTATCATCGACAGACTGCTCGTGTTTTCACCATATGCTGGGTGGGAAATGGGAAATGCGCTGGCACTCTTTTGCTGAGAAAAACTCCCGTCTGCCGTCAGCACAATTAACATTTTTTATGAGCTGTAAAATATCTCAAATTTGATGAATTTATGCGTCCAGCAGAAAAATTCAAAATATACAGAGTGAGAATGTGCAACAATCAAAATATTAAAGGCCAAGGTAGCACACACTTATGTACGTAAATATACTCTCTCCTGTCCGTACAATCAGATAATTTAGATAATTTTGGGACTGCAGACGATGGATTTAATGGCAGATTTATGATATAATTTATGGCGAGATGTACAAGTTTAGTTTAGCGATTTATGTTACCGGATAATAGTTTATAATCGAAGTCATTAATTTATACCTACACCTTGTAGTTATCTTGAAAGAACATATGTTTTTAATTATTATTAAATACAGTGAGTAGGTTCCTATCATAAAAATCATAATTCTTGAGGAATTAATTATGCTTTGGTATTCAGCGAAAGGTATAAAAATAACAAAATTAATTGAAAGCTATATTTATATATTTGACTTATTTACACCATGCACAAAAGTCGATCAATTTGCCATCTGCAAAATGTGTTGCTCATAAAATGTATACCTAAAATGTCTGCCTACGTATATCCATAGACATCTTGTCGACAAAAGTGTGGGCAAAGATTTCTCCTGATATTCCGTTGGATTTTTCTGCTCGGTATAATTTGCTTTATTTTTATGGTCGGATAATTTGCATTTTTAATGCCATTAAAAATTCATAATTGGAAAATAATGGGCCTAAAATAGGGCGAGTGGAAAATTCGGCATTCGAGGGGGAAAACTTTGTAGAAACTCTGACTAACTCTCACTCTCCCCTTTCTCTCTCTATCTCTCTCGTCGGACAGGGCGGAAAATGGAAAACTGAAAGCGGAGAACTCGAAACCGAGAACTGGAAACACAAAACAAAGTAGGCCCGGAGTAAGATGTCAGCTGCGTTAGTGCAGAAAGCTTCGCCCGAAACTCAACTCAACAATTTGGAGGAGCAATCGCCGGAAGTGGACGTGGCACAGTTGGCAACCATATCGCTGCTGCTGCAATACGATATCGACAACACGCTGAATGCTCTCAAGGAGCACCAGAAGATGACCCTCGACGCTCGCCTGGGCATGCCCGAAATGCCCATAGTCCTCAACAACAACCAGGACGCCGCCGCTGCCAGCAAGGACAAAGACATCAACCGGAACATGCCCGGCAGTCCCAGCACCGAGCTGGAGGAGCTGGATGGCAAGGTGGCCTCGATTCCCTTCATGCCGCCCACTCCGCCGGCCACGCCCAACCTGCAGAACACCGCCCAGAAGCGCTGGAAGATCCTGGCCAAGGTGCTGCGCAAGGATTCCGAGGAGACGGTCTCATCGTCCAGCGACGAATTTGCCGAGGAGCAGACCGCCTCCGTGCGCCGATTCAAGAGCTTCGACCTGCTGCGCCAGGACAGCTTCGAGGATCACGTGAGCCTGAAGTGCCTGGGCAAGACGGAGAACTGGTACAAGTACCGCATGGCGCTGGAGAACGACCTGGAGTACTCGGTGAACATCCACCACATGGAGCGCCAGCTGACGGCCAGCGATCTGATGGGCTTCAACAACACGGGCAACATCTGTGTGTGGCCCTCGGAGGAGGCCCTGACCGCCTTGGTTCTGTCCGAGGTGTCGTCGTACCGCGGCAAATGGATCCTGGAACTGGGCGGGGGATTCACGTCGCTGGCGGGCCTGATGCTGGCCAAGTACGCCACTCCATATGCTGTCCACCTGACCGACGGCAATGAGATCTCCGTGGAGAATGTGCGCAAGACAGTCTGCCTCAACGAGCTGAGCTGCTACACCAAGTGCTCGGTGCTGAAGTGGCAGGAGAAGGGCGCCCGGTCGCAGGCGGAGCAGGCCAAGTTTGACTTCATCCTGTGCGCCGACTGCCTGTTCTTCGACGAGGCCCGCTCGGCGCTGGTGGACACCATCTGGTATTACCTGGCGCCGCAGGGATCGGCTCTGATCATGGCCCCGCGCCGCGGACGCACCCTAAGCGTGTTCCAGGACGAGTGCATGGCCAGGGGCTTCCGCGTGGAGCTGGCCACGCGATACAACGAGACCATCTGGCAGCGGCACCTCCAGCTGAAGGCGGACTCCGCCCTCTACGACGAGGACCTGCACTATCCGCTGCTCCTGCGGCTGCGCAAGGAGCACAGCTAGGAGCAGCCTCAGTAGGTGCAATTACATTTTAAATATAGTCAATGTTTTAGTTGATAGCAAGCAAATTCCAGTTTACACCTTAAACAACAGCGAGGCCAACGGCAGGCCTCGGCGAACAAAAAGAAATTCCTCCCACACCGAAACGGAAATGTAGCAAATCAAATTCATTAGGCTGGTGCTAAAATTAACGTGAAATGTACAAAGCCAACACATTTTGGTTATAAATTTATTCGCTTTATTGGTTGGCAAAAAAAATATTAGAAAAACGGAGAGTTCAGTAAGGGAATTTAATGTTTTAAGTTTATTGGTTGAACAATTGAATAATATCATTCCATCTGAAAGCGAAATTAAATCGACTTGAAAACTAAAGGCTTGTGTGCAGGCTTTCATACAAAATGTTTCAATAATTTGGCCGCAATTTAAATAAGTTTGATTTGTTTAGAACAAATTCGTTTGGGGAATATCTTAATTATGGTATTATTTTTCTATAATTCATTGGTCTAAGTTTGTAGAGATAACTATTTGAGCTGCACTTTAATTCTCCTAAAAACAAATAAATACGCAAATAAGGACGTTGAAAAATGAATATAATATTGGGAAAACAAAATTCACCAACATAATATCAATCAATATATTTCCTATTGTTTAAACCTGCAGTAATTTCAATGAATAATGCAGTGATTGGGAGTGTTTTTTGCATCAAAATCGATAATACTCAAGGGGACATTTCTATGAAACTACATACATAATCACAGCTTTAAGGCACCAGTCTAGTGACCACCTTTAGCACGTAGTTCACTGTTAAGTTGTGTAACAAAAACAATTCCTTTGATATGTAAATCTGATTTGCGTTGATTCCACAAAACACAAACACAAACAAGTTTTGTAACTACTTTTTTTTTCTATTTTGATTTACGAATACTCCTCGTTATGTATGTGTAGTTACCTCAACCACACCCGCCCCACACACCCACACCCACAAAACACACACACAAGTATTATTTAAATTTAATGTACACGCTGACTAGCATACTTTTGGGCAGTCTTCGTCGAATCTGAGAGAGAGAACACCCTCAACCGGAGGCGAATGAGTTTCCCGAAGCCATAAACCAAGCAAGGAACGTGGCCAGCGCTCGACCAATTAATTAATAGTTAACTAAACTTAGTGTACTGTAATTACCTAGAGCATGTGTTAATGGTTATATGACGATGACATAAATACAGTATCAGAATGCCACATACTACATACATATGTCTGTGCACTTGTTTAACTTTCGCTCCAATGGCAAAGGGCACGGGAGTTGTCACTGCAATGATGTCAACGGTAATTACCATCAAAGCGGATGGGCAAACATATTGTCTGAGTTATTAGCGGGGTGTTCATTAAAGGACAGGCTGATCATTCGAAGGATACGAATGATACGAGGGAGCGCAGAAGGAAGCCGGCGGCAATCAGGCGCTTTTTTTATTGCGATTGCGACAGTGGCTGGGCAATTACTTTAACTGTTCCCGCAGTTCCAGAGTCGGGAATTCGACGACGTCAGCAGGAGCCCATGATGTTGTAATGCCGCCAATACCCTTCTCCACAAGTTTGATCCTAAGAGGGGTAAGCTATTGGAAGAAGTGGAAAAACTCTTGATTCTAGGAAATAAGGACAAAATATATTAATAAAAGCTCTTGGGAAGCAGGCAGCTTTGGGTACCACAAGAATAATAATAAATACTTAATATAAATTAAATATCATAGTATTGAAGAACCTTTAAATTGATTTTAAAACCACATCTACAATTCAGTTTAATTTATGAATTACTCATTGTTACAGGGCATTCGTAAGTCTCTTCAATTTCCCAACACTCTGCTTGTATTGTGTGGCAGCTGACAAAAAATCAAAAATGAAAATAAAAATAAATCTGATAAGCGAAAATTACAAAGTAAACTCAACAGCATGGCGGACGCACACAAAGTTGCCTTTTCGGTTCTCTGTGTGTGTGCGTAAATGTTTGAGTGTGCGATTGTGTATGTGCGTCATTAACGAGGTCATTGGTAAGTAAGCTTGTTTGATGTGCCCTAGACATGTAATCCTGGCCAGGAATGGCAGGATGGGGGAAGGGAAGTCAAACAAACGCAGCCGAAAAGGAGGCGGTCGACAGGCGACACCAGTGCTAACCGCCATAAATTAACCATAGAATAGGTTTGATTATTTATTGAAACAATTGTTTAGTTGCATTAAATAATTATTCAGGTGAGAAGAAAATAATAATCTTTAAATAAAGAAAAAATAATAGTAAAAACCTTATAGTTCCTAAAAATTTTTGATTTTTTTACGGTTTAAAACAAAAAACAAAACAAAATCTTACTATAGAGATTATTTTTGAAATTTGGTGTATGTATATTTTATACGAAATACTCACAATATATTAAATAAAGCAGGAAGAATACATAAATTAGTCATTATTAAGCAAAGCATGAAAAATAAGAAATAAGTAAGTATTAAGGCTATTTGGATAATATAAATTATCAAAAGTAATTTAAATAAGTAAAATCCATTAAAAATTAGAATACCCTTTAAGTAAACACAAAATTTCAGCTAAAAATAACCTCAAAGGCCACCTCTGTTCGCCACCAACCAGGAACGTTGCGCATACGCCGCGTGTGTCACGCGTTGGCATGTAAATTTCGCCGCCCTGCAACGCCCCCTGTGTCCTGCTGGCTGCTCTGGAGGGCTGCTAATGACATGAGCCGGGGACCAAGGCAGAGCCAGAGTGAAACCGAGACCCAGGCGGAGAGCTTGGACGGAACTAGGCAGCAATATGCAAATCAGTTGGCTGTGGGGACGACAATGATGGCCGCCACTCAATTATGCGCCTCTCAGGAATGGCGTTCGGTGCCTACTTTCAGGCGCACACGAAAAAACAAAAGAATGAGGAAAACGCTTTTCGATTTACCCGGTTAGCAGCTGATGGCAGTGCCCAAAGTTTCCCATTTTTCCCCCTGGGGCCTGGGAGACTAACTGATTCGATGGGAAACACATTTCAATTTGTGCCCATGGAATCGCCTTTTTCGGGTGAGGCGCACCAACGACCCCTTCGACCCATGGGAAACACGTCAAAGGGTTTTACTCGGCCAACAGGTGTTCCAATTGTTTCGAGCTCCTGGGCCTTCGTGTCGGCGGTATTTTTAGTTTGGAAGGCTCATTAAATTTTTAATTAGCGAAATTAGGGGAATGTGTTGCTCACGGATGTCGGGGGACCCTTGATGGATCCGAGTCGGTTTCATTCCATTATTGATGTCCGGTAAGTGTACTTTCGAAATGTTTCTAGTTGCTGTCGCTAGGGGAACATGACGTTACAGATAGTAGACCGACAGGACAATGTTTCTGGCCAACCTAACCTGGCCTTGACATCCTAAAAATAACCGTAGCCTGCGGCTTTATGTCACATCACGTTTATTAACCTGTCTAATTATCATATAAATGGGTGACCAGGGACCGGGAGCTTAATATATAACCGGAAATTACCATGCGTGTCGCAGGGTTAATACCTTTCATTTTTTTCGGAACGGAAGCGATGGAAATTAGGCGATATAAAATGGTTAAGTTAATCAAGGAGCCCAAGCCTGCGATAAGGAGGCGAGCTGGACGGAAGCAAATTACCTCTAATAAAAATGTTAATTGTTGGGCCCTTTCCAATGTAATGTTTATAGTGCGAAATAATGTATATTTTTCAGGGGAATCAGGTTTATTAAATTATTTTTGTGATTACCTTATGATTGCTGATATTTTTATGGTGTTAATAAAAAGAAGAAAATTAAGTTTTAATAACCTATGCAATAAACTTTTATAATTACGTTTTTTCTTATTTTGTTGTACAATAAAATAATGTTTTAACGTTAATAGTAATGTGATAAATTGTAAATTAAAACAGTATTTAATTTAAAATGTAAAAGGATATAATATAAAGATATAATGTATAAGGAATATCATTTTTAAAACAAATTAGAATATTTATTTAAATACAGAAAATAATTCCTATATGGGTAAATGAAAATAATGAAACTAACCTAAATTATAATATTTTCATAGATTTCAGAGAATATATGAAACAGGTTTAAGTAGCAAAAATTTAATAATTTATCAATTAGCCTATTAATAGCATTACAAAGTCAATAACATAAAAATAACTCTGAATTTCCGCTGCCGCTTTATACCAATCTGGCCAACAAAGGGACTCGATTATGCAACGAGTGCAAACAATTAATTATAGACACTCATTATGCCACTCATTGCGTACTCCACAGCACTTATTTTTTTGTCGGCTTTTGTCGCAGAGAAACTTTTTGTTCGGCTTTATAATTGACGGAGTTCAACAAAAGCTGCCAGCAAATTATTTATGAAAATGCCGGCCCGCTATAGAAACCTAATAACAATGATATTGCTGATTAAGCATTAATCAAAGCCAGCTGCAGAAAGCAACAACACTGAGAGCAGAGCATAAACAACAAGAAGACAGAAAAGTTAGACAGAAAAAACACAAGACAATGGGCAATAAGCAGCCGGAGAAAAGGGAAAGTGATCCGATCGAATCAACAATGCAAAATTTATGGAAGTTAAGGCTGGCCAGCGAGCATCTGCACGCCTTAATTATGGAAAAAGCTTGGACCGATATGGATTTTTAATTTAGCCTTTGGAAACGAAAATAAAACACACGGCGGCAACTTCGAGCTGTTTGTCAACTGATAACCGGCCGCTGATAAGACCGAAAAGCATTTTCCCATTTCCACAAAACATAGAGAGAGAGAGAGAAAAGCTCACCAAAGAAAGCTTTTCCTCGCTCGGCCTTGGCATTGGTTCGGGCTTCCACTCGGGTTCGGGTTCGCTGTTGGCCACAGCTGATCCGACTTGGCCATATGTTGGCTCGAAATCGCAATCCCCAACCAGGCAGAAGCCTCAGTTGTGCGGCACAGGCAAAGGCGAGCGGTTCGTCATCGGAAGCGGTTCAGAAAATCTTAAATCGCATCGAATTCTAGCGGCAGTTAACCGATTTTGTGTGCTGTGACCAATGGGATTTATTTTTGTGGACAATAGTGAAATTTAGCCAGCGAAAATTGCTCTTTGAGAGCGAAAAACCGTAAATTGTGGTTAGCATTGCTCAAAGAAATTACAATAAATAATCAACATAAAAAAATATAAAATAGAAAATATATAAATAAAAACAATATGACAATATTTTAAATATCAAAGGGAATACAGTAATAATTTTTACATTTTGCAAGACTATTAATTTGACCGTAAATAAATTCATTTTGTAATAAAATTAATAAATAAACATAATTAGGATAAATAAAATACATATTTTATATATAAATATATAAAGTATCATGATAACTAAAAATAAAAACGAAATTACTAAAATTATAAAAAAAATAATTAGATCCCAACAATCAGAATGAAATATGTTTTCCAGTCTCAAAAGTATTTGAAACAAATATTTAATTTGGATTTTAATCTTAATATACTCGATTTTTATTATAGATATTATTATCAATAATTTATTAATATTAGCTGATTTTTATTTGATTCTCAATTAATTTAAATTGAACTCAATTCCGCATGAAAACATAATATTCCAAAAAATAGTACCTCTTGTTAAATTAACTTATTTTTTGTAATAAAATATATGTAACTAAAATAAATAATACCTGAAGAACAAATAAATCCTTCTTTATATATTCACTTTAACTGCTCAATCTACTAAAAGTTAAACCCTGTGCTTTGTACCAACAGCAACACTTGCATTTTCCCTCACGTTCCATCGCCCAATAGCTCCCGACTGACACACATTTGATGAGAACAAATAGCAAACTTAAATAAATCAACCGAAAATAATGTCAACGAAATCAATGGCCGGCCACGGCAGCTGCAACATGTTGCTACTGATGCTGTGCCTGTTGCTATTGCTGCCGGCAGCATTGCAAGCGATCCCCAAGAACAGCAACAGCATCAACAATGCGGCGACATCGACAACCGCAACGGCAACAGCGCCAACAAGCACATCTGCTGGCAGTAACAATGCCATGGCCAATTCCAATGCCAAGGCTGGCAGCAAATACGGTGAGTCCTACGAGCCGACGAGATACCTCCAAGCATTGAAGTTGCAGGGCCAGTTGGAGTTGCAGCAACCTAAAGTCTTCAGTGGCAAGCAGAAAGTCTACACAGAAAGAAAATGTGTTCTTTAGTAAATTGAAGGGAAAAGGAAATATAAAATAATTTCATTCAATGGATGTAGAAAATAAAATAGTTTACTTTGAGTTCATAAAAAATATATATAATTTTTCCCAGTGCATCCTTCCCTGCTTGCCCCAGCCTGGCTAATTGCATTTGGTCACGATCGGATCGCTGTTTTTTCCCTGAACCTAGTTATGTTCCTTGAGCCATTTTCCCTATGTCTGCCCTTGGTAGCGAAAATAGTTTGAGCTGCAAAAACAAAAGACTTAGGCAGCGAACTTGTCCGGCGGGTGACTTTTTTTCTTTGTTTTTTCCTCCGCTCTGTGTGCCAATCAAGTGGGAAATGTGCCGACATTTCCTTGGGGCTGCTGAAAAGGGGCGCTGGCACGCCCAGAACCGCAGAGCGGAAATTGTCCGGAGATCTTTGATGGAGAGCAAAAGTGTCATTAGTGCCAGTAATTGTTAGGCACACATGGCACAAAAAACTCTCTTTCTCTCTGGCTTTAATCGAATTAGTCAAAGCACAGCAATTACATCACGGGCGGTGACAAATCAAGATCGGGATCTTGGCAGATTGGAGGCAATTTGTCGGATCGAACAGATATTATGCCACTTCCCGGGGCGGCTTGCAATTAAAGAGTCGCCGCTTCTGAGGAGGCAAAGATGGAAAATTAATGGATCCCAGACATGGTGTGAGCTCTCCTCCGCTTCCTTCCCGTCTTACATAACCCGCAGTGATATGCCATTTCCAAATTTTAGTGCCCCGTCATCGATGGACTTCCCAAGAACACAGCTTCAGGTGAAATGTCCATTAATCAACGCGATGCTGCAACTGAACTGCAGTGCAGTCTATAGGGAGAGGCCTGTCATCATCCGTGGCATTTTCTAATCAGTTTTTTTTTTTTTTTTTGGCTCAAATGCAATGGCATCTCCACGTAGCCCCGATGTCAGAATTTGTGCCATGGCAGAATTTTCACTTTTCCATGTTCTCTGTGTGAAATTCGCCTAAAAATGTGGCTGCCTGCCGCCATGCACACACAAAATCGGTGTCAATGATTTCAACATGGGAAAAGCAGCCGGCAACACGAAGCTGCAACATCAGCAATGGCAACCTGGGCAACCTGGGCAACATGTGCAACATGGGCAACATTGGCCACATAAACCACCGCCGAGAGCGAACGATGCCAGGCATCGGCAAATGGCATTTCTAATTGCGGATTATGCAAGGTTCTTCTGGCTCAGAAGAAGTCACCAAAGTTGGCTTGGGAAATCGCCTGGAAATCGGGGCTAAGTGGCTACGGAAAATTGTAAATTAACGACGTTTGGATGCCGAGATTAATGGGAAATTGCCCAGGAATTGATTGTTTGTAATCTAAATGAATGGCAATAAAACTCCAGTTTTAAGTTTAATGTAAAGTACTTAACATAATACAATACATTAAGTTCCTGAGGAAAGTGCTTAATGGTTAACTGGAGTGCTTTATAAAAGAACAGTTTCTCACGAGTTCTTAAGAAACTTTGCACCAATGACCGAAATAAATCAGAGTTAAGAGCCTTCATGCTGCCATTTTATGCAACATTCTTGCTCCTTCATCTGCAGCACTTGAAATCATTGCTGAAATCATTGAAATCATTCACTTCAGTCTTAGCCACGTCTACTTGAGTTGCTCCCAACCCCCATTACCCATCCCATTACCCGCCCAGCATCATCGCCAGGTCTAGTTTTTATTCCGCCTTAACTGCCAGCTCCCCTTGGCTAATTCACGTCACACTTTGAGTCAGATCCTCCATCACTGGCAGTTTGAAAAAGTGGAGAACGACTTGGGCTCCAACTGCCAGCACACTTCAGCCGATCGTACAGGGAAAGAAAATGTAATGGTCTTGTTATATACATTATATCTTTTTTCATGAATATTAAAATTATGAGAGAGAAAGCATTGACTTCATTCTTCAATATTCCTTGGGATCTACCTCAAAAAGTGTTCATAAGTATTAGAAGAAGACTTCTTGCCATATCTTTTAGTGATATTTTGGGTCTGCATTTCTCTTAGTGCAGATCTTAGCTGACAGTGGGAACAACCGCTTAGAGGTGGCCACAAAAACGACCAAATGAAACAGAACTAATCCAAAAGCGTGTCTGACTGCGGCGGGAAACGAGTTCTTTGCCCCCAAACTCACTGCACTGCACTGAACTGCTGGTAACTAAGTAACCATGGTAGCTGATTTGCATGCAAGCAGCGCCTTAGACTCCAACTCTTTAGCTGCAACTCCAACTCCCAGTGCCACTGCCATTGCCACGAATCTTGGCTGTAACCCCGTTTTCCCGTTTGTGCCCATGCTCATGCTTTTGTAACCTTCGATAGAGATACGCGGCGTCGCCGGTGAACCAAATT
>JAEIHY010016788.1:0-13786 GCA_018904565.1 Drosophila tsacasi | reverse complement strand
TGGTACATGGTATATAACAGTCGTTCACGAACGACTGTACCTTTCTTACTTGTTTTCAGTGCATTTCATGTAAATATTTACTTAAAGTGCTTTAGGTTCCAGAGATTCTGTTCTTATAGCGTCATCCCATATGCAGTCGGTTCAAAGACAGAAAAATATAAATAAAGCAAACAAAATGTTTCAAACAGTTTGCAATACTGAACTAAATATATAATTCGTAAAAAGGTACGTTAGGGAATATCCTACAATCTATTTTATTTTGAGAACAACGCTAAATAGTCAAATCGTAAAATATAATTTAAAATTTTAAATATAACAATTTCAAACAGAGTTAAATGCGTGCAAACACACTCAAAATCAAAATGCAAACAAACTTTTTCGCCAGAGATATTTTCTCTTAGCGGGAGAGTGACTCATAACCAAACTCTACTGTCTCTCTGACTAAAGCTAAATATTCTATTCGGCTGCACCTCTCATCCCATTGATGCAATCGTCTCCAGCTGCGGCAGGTACGGGGGCAGGGTTTCCAATCCGCCCGCCACTCGATCGAAGCTGAGGGCATGGCGCGGTGAAGTCATCAGCTGACGCACTCCGAAGGCCACGTCCTCACAGCTGCTGCGCTCGCTCGGCTCCAGCTGCCAGCAGTTGAGCAGCAGCTGATAGAGATCCCCGTAGACGTACGCCGGCTGTGCGGGACGCACTGCTGCCCGTATGGCATCGAGGAGCTGCTGGCTGTTGGTCACCACGTTGGCATACGGAGTACCGCCCAGGGAGCAGCACTCCCAGGCCACACAGGCCAGGGACCATACATCGGAGCGAGGGGAGTGATGATGCAGGTTCCGCAGCACCTCCGGGGCCAGCCACCTGCTGTGGTCTGGCTGCTGGCGATTGGGGTTCGTGAACTGTAGCGGTCCAAAGACGCTCAGCTTCAGCTTCGACTCACTGGTCACGAAAATACTGTGTGAGCAAAGCTGACGATGCACAACCTGGCAGCTGGTCAGATAGGACATGGCACTTGCCAGCTCGTAGATCCACTGCAGCACCAGTTGCTCGGAGAGAGAAGTGATGCGCGGGGAAGGCGCCATCAGGCGGCTCTCCACCAGCCTACGCTTGAGACTTACGCGCTGCTGCTCGAAGATTAAGTAGAACCAGTCGGGACTGGCTGACACTCCGTAAAAATCCAGCAGGTGCTCCTGGCGCTTCAAATGCGCCAGCTGGCGCATCTCTCTTAGCAACTGCGCTTGGGTAACTCCATTCAGGTCGTCCAGGCAGAGCACGTGCAGAGTGCAGTCCCGAATAGTGTCGTTCGCGGAAACCTTTCCCGTTATGATCTCTCCGAAGCGTCCGTCCCCAATCACATCGTTCACATTCAGCCGCAAGGCATTCCTCGGTATGCGCTCGAATCCCTCCACCAGCTGTTGCACCTGATTCTTAAAGTTTTCCGGCGAATGTGGCAGTGGCTCGTCCTCCACCAGGTAGCCATTGTTCTCTCTCTCAATTATAGGCGTCTGCAGCGTCATCTCGTGGCCATTGCGGCCCGTCAATCTTCTTCCGCGGCAGGTCTTGTAGCGTAGATAGAAGTAGGCCATGAGGCTGAGCAGCAGGCAGGTGCCAAAGATCACACAGGTAACGGCCAAGGCGACCACCGAGGACTGGCCCTTATCGAAGGTGGCGTAGCTGAAGTCGTCCAGCGAGGACACGTGTTGGTCGTGGGTGCCGCGGCTGTACAGTGTCTTGGTCACGCCTTCGAGGGTGCTCACCTAGAAGCATTAGTTGCATGTAATGTTCCGCTTCCGTTTTCCCACCGAGGGCGTATTCTACTTACCACTCCGAGACTGATGTGGACATGGGCGTTTGGCTGATCCAAAGGTGCATTGTGATAGCGCCCATATCGCTTTCCATCGCCAATCACAAAGCTCTTGGTTCGGTTATCCTCCGGCCTGTCGTAGTCCAGCTCAGCGGCTATGTAGTAGGGCACTCCGTCCTGCTGGGCTTTCTGCCAACTGCCCAGCAGTTGTGCGTCAAAGGGCTGGCTCAGCGCATTGTCCACGTACTCCACAATTACGAGAAGCTGACTCACCGGTCCATTGTCATTCCGGATAGGTGAGAGCTCCACGGTGATAGTTCGATCGGTACGGCCGAGAATCTTGGGCTGCGCCGGAGAAGGACTAGGCAGACCCACCTGAAATATGATTTGTTAATTGTCTTGCAGAGCAATCTCCTGACCTTTCAAGCGAAACCCACCTCTGTGCTGGCCTGCAGCGTGGCCTGTCCGCACTCCGCCTCTCCCTGTGGCTGTTCCCGGCAGATGGCACGTACGGTGACGTTGTACAGCGTAGCGGGCTGAAGATCCGTGAGCTCGAACTTGGTCTCCGAGTTCTGCACCATGAACTCTGGCTGTGGGAAGGCGGGCAGCGAGGAGAACGTGTTCAGCACCTGGGCGCGAATCAAGAAGCTGGCCAGCTGCTGGTTCGGCAAAACTGCCTCAGCTGCTCCTGCGAGCAGGAGTTTCCTCGGCTCATAGGCGTCCCAGGCAACAGTGAGGCTATTCTCGCTCTTGTTCGCCACATGCAGATGATGCGGCGCCGGCTGCCTCGTCGGCGTGGTGGAGTAGTACGAATGCACACCGACGCCGCCGCAGTACTGCGCCTTGTTGGCCAGGCAGCGGGTGTTGCACAGTTGCTCATCCTGCTGCTCCGTCGGCACGATGGCGTTCGCACAGAAGCACTTCTCCCCCGCCAAGACTGCATAGTGGTGCTCCTGGTGCTCGCAGATCTCGATGCATGTCTGAGGCGTCTTGGCGTACACGGATTCCTTCAGCAGATCTGTCCTTGCAGTGTAGCAGCCGACGTAGTAGTAAACCGGGTTCTCCTCGGGAGCGGGTGCCACTCCTGGCAGTAAACAGCACACGGCCACGAGGCCAAGCAGCAGAACTGGGCGGTGTCCGCTTCCAAATCCGCGCGTTCTAGGTTCCATGGCGACTAAGTGGCGTATGGCAAATGAGCACCTCCTGTGCGACGGCCGCCCTGAATTGGGACTAATTAAACACAGCTTTTTTTCACGGGCACCCAATTTAGGCGAATTAAACGATTATTCTTTTTCCCCGCTCAACATTTTCCAAGCGCCCTGTTCTTGCTCTCTTGTTCTTCCTCTGCTGCCGTTCGGTGTTGTGTTGTTGCTGTTGCTCTCGGCAACCGTTTCCAGTTGACTAATCGCTGGCACAACTGTTGCTGTTACTCTTCAGCCTGGTTGTTTACATCGACCCATAGGGCGGTGGAACGGTAGAGGGAGCGGGATGGCTACTGGAGCAGCTTTGCCACCCGATCGGCGGAATATAGCGGACCTGGTCACACACCTGCCTGACAAGCCGAGCTCTGGCAGGTAGTCACGGCATTGCCAGGTGCGTTTCGGTTCCCATTTGAAATCTGTGAATCAGCGCGCCAAAGACGGCCGCAATGTCCAATTTAATTATGTGGCCAAGTGTTAATTGGACAGACGCAACTTGGCTAGCATTGCAGCTGCCAGCTGTCCCACCAGCTACAATGCCCCCCATTCGTTCCCCTCTCTTGGGGCCGGCCGCAATGTGGGCAGTGGAAGAGAGTGGAGGCGCTCTCGTCTAGCGATCGCCTCTCTTTCTTTCACTATTCCATTGACTAAGCCAGAGGTGACTTGCGTGTTGTTTGTGCAGTTTGATTTGGTTGACAGTCGCGCTGGTCGCGTTATTCCGCGACTCCTATTTCCATTCCCGATCCAATTCAGATCAATTAAGAGCCAGCATAGCTTTTTTCGGGCGATAATCGCGTGTCTGGCATAATTCCCCGATCTGCTGTCGCTGCTTCTTCCAGTTGTTGTTGCTGCTGCTGCTGGTATGCTCTTTGTTTTGGCTGCGCTTCCAATTAGAATTCAAGTCACCGGCGGTCAACTGCGTAGTGCGACCAAAGTTGTCGACGTCATCACGGCGCAGCAAATGAAATTGTTAATTTTAATGTGTTGCGGACTGTCGGTTGTGCCTGTGCCCGTACTTTCAATTGATCTGAATGCGTGTCACCCTACTTGGGTACTGGTAGTTTGACACAAAAATAGATCCCGAAAACCCTTTCAAAATCAGAACAAACAATTAAGTGTGGGAGTTTTACTTCTTTTGAAGATCTCAGCTGGAAAAACCGGTTTGGAAAATTCTTTAATTAGTCATTCATTTATGAAATTAAATAATTAATTAAAAGGCTCTTTGCATAGAAGATTTACAAAAATCGATTCTCCTTGCATAGAACTCTTATGAAAACCAATTGATTTCTTCATTTGCTATTTAATTACTAAAAAAAAAAAAAGATAACAAAACAATAATCTTATAATAATAGACTGTTTCCTTTTATAAGTACTTGTAAAAAAACAGTTGTGTTTTTATCTGCCAGCAAACTACTACTCATTGTGATAACTCTTTATTTTACTTTTAAATTGGTCAACTGCTTTCATTTCTTGCACACTTGTCGCCCTAATTTACTTATGTGTCCATCATAAGTCAATACTCTTGTGGTTTTTATTATTTTTACCACTCATCGGCAGTCATTGATATTGTGTAAACTTATCACTTATTATCAATAATACACACTGATAGTTTTATTTCGGAGATAAAAAGTCCACATTTTATCTCTGAAATAAATCAATTTGATAAGTTTAAGCAAGAAGTGTTTGACACTAATAAAGTTAATTTTATAATTTATGCTAATACCGTATTACCTATTAAACTAAAAGATGTAAGCGTAAATATATATGCATTAATTTAGAAATTAAATTAATGAAGCCGTATCAAGTCTAGCTTCAAAAGCATCTAATTGCTTATGCATTTCTTGCCTTTTCCCCTATTTTGCATTTTCGAAAGGTTTCCCTTCTCAAGCACTGATTAGTTTCGGTAAATTTCTAACTAAATATATCAACATACTTATGTATATATCCCACGCACCTGAACAATTCCGATTACATGATGCGGCTGCTGCTGCCGCTGAAATCTTCTGACAACGCGGAGCAGCGCATGGTTGGATTTATTTTTGGCCGCCTCTCATAATTGCAGGCCGCGTCGCTTGTGTCTCGTGGCTGTGCCAAAATTAAATGAACTCGCAGAAGCTTGCGCAATTACCGTTAGCCCGGACTCGCTTGGTTCCCCTTCTGCCCGATAACTTGCTCACCCCCTGGGCCGGAAACGGGAAAGAAAACACTGGCAAAGAGCATAGCAAACATTCACGTTATTTGCTTTATTTTTTGTTCTTTTATTCCAGCTGACACTTTAAAAATTCGCCTCAAAACATAACAAAGGGATTGTCGGATATTCCCAAAAAAGACAAAAAACACCGAACCGATAAACAAAATCAACACGAAAAACAACAAAGCAGGACACAAGGCGAGAAATTCAGAATGGGCGGCTCGGCAGTGCAGGTGATCAACGCCTCCGAGGAGCACACGTTCGTGCTCAACGAGGAGGCCCTGAGCGAAGTGCTCATGCGCGACGAGGTCAAGGACCGGTTCGTCTGTGTCGTCTCTGTGGCGGGAGCCTTCCGCAAGGGCAAGAGCTTCCTGCTGGACTTCTTTCTGCGATATTTGTACTCAAAGGTGCGTTTATGCTGTGTTCAAAGCTAGCGTTGTTCCAAGTAATTCTAAACATTTCTGCAATCCTCAGTATGTACACCATGATGTGACGGATTGGCTGGGTGATGAGTCAGAACCTCTGTCCGGTTTTTCGTGGCGCGGCGGCTCCGAGCGCGACACCACCGGAATCCTCATGTGGTCCGACATTTTCCTGCACGATTACCCCAGCGGCGACAAGATCGCCATCATCCTGCTGGACACACAGGGCGCCTTCGATAGCCAGAGCACGGTTCGGGATTGCGCCACTGTCTTTGCTCTGAGCACGATGCTGTCCTCAGTGCAGATATACAATTTGTCACAGAACATCCAGGAGGATGACCTGCAGCACCTGCAGCTCTTCACCGAGTACGGCCGTCTGGCGCTGGCCGACACCGGCAAGAAGCCGTTCCAGCGCCTTCAGTTCCTGGTCCGCGACTGGAGCTTCCCCTACGAAGCGGAGTACGGCGCCCTCGGTGGTGACAAGATACTCAAAAAGCGGCTGGAGGTGTCCGACAAGCAGCATCCCGAGCTGCAGTCCCTACGCCGCCACATCTCGTCCTGCTTCACAGAGGTGGCCTGCTTCCTGATGCCGCATCCAGGTCTGAATGTCGCCACGAATCCTCAATTTGACGGAAAGCTCAAGGATATCACGCCCGAGTTCAAGAACAGCCTGCGCACCCTGGTACCCATGCTGCTGGCGCCGGACAACCTGGTCTACAAGGAGATCAGCGGCCAGCGAGTGAGGGCACGCGATCTCATCCAGTACTTCCAGTCGTACATGAACATCTACAAGGGCAACGAGCTGCCCGAGCCGAAGAGCATGCTAGTGGCCACTGCCGAGGCCAACCATCTGACTGCCGTTGCCGCCGCCAAGGAGCTGTACCAGCAGCTCATGGAGGAGGTGTGCGGCGGTACGCGGCCGTACTTAAGCACCGCCCACCTGGAGACGGAGCACATCCGGGTCAAGGACAAGGCCCTCTTCCAGTTCGCCACCAAGCGCAAGATGGGCGGCGAAGAGTTCACCGAGAAGTTCCGCCAGCAACTGGATGACGATCTCGAGGAGGTCTTTGTCAACTACCGGGCGCACAACGAGAGCAAGAACATCTTCAAGGCAGCCCGCACGCCGGCGGTGTACTTCGCCTGCGCCGTCATCATGTACATCCTCAGCGGCATCTTCGGCCTGGTGGGCCTTTACACGTTTGCCAACTTCTGTAATCTGGTCATGGGCGTAGCGCTGCTCACGCTGGCCCTGTGGGCCTACATCAGGTGGGTACTTCCGCTGGATTCGCATAGACTTTATTTATCTTCGATTAATTGAAGGGAACTATTTTCTTTTGTCGAAACTAAGTTGATCTTGAAAACAATTTACGATACCCCAAACTCCCTGTGACTGATCTATGTCATTCCCTTTTCAGATATAGTGGCGAGCTGAGCGACTTCGGCGGCAAGTTGGATGATTTTGCCACGCTCATGTGGGAGAAGGTAATTCAAAAAGCGATATATAATATTATACAAATATTAATCCGTTGTCGCTACATCCCCAACAGTTTATGCGGCCCATCTACCACGGATGCATGGAGAAGGGCATCCAGCATGTCGCCACGCATGCCACCGAAATGGCTGTGGGCGGAGGCGGCGGCGCGGCCGGTTACCGATCACAGTCATCGGTGAATGCGTCCAATGGCAAGGTGAAGCGCTCATGAGAATACGCCCAAGGAGTGCAGCACAAGACGCAGCGGCCGCAGCAGCAGGTGTCTCCTCCGTCGGCGGCTAGCCTCAACTGCAGCAATAACAACAACAATAATAATAACAACATCAACAAAGCGGCATACAAAACAAACAAAAGCAGCAGCAGCAACAATAACGAGGCCAGCGGTTTCATCCACAACATCTGGCGCAAGTGCACCAACAGCGGCAGCAACGAATCAATGACCAATGCCACCAGCCCAAGCCCAAGCCCCTCGGTCCCGACCCCGGCTCCGGCCCCGAACAGTCGCAAAAAGCGCAAGGCGAAGCGCAACTAAGTTTCCGGGTACCCACAAATAAATGGAAGTCAACCCCTCCTCTGGTAGTATGTATAAACCGACGATAACTTTCTATATAATAGTGCGTGAGAACGAAAAGCGGAAACGCAAATGTCTAGCTATTTAATGCCCTGAAAGAAAGTTGTTTTTATATTGCATTCAATTTTGAAGTGAAGTTGGTCTAAATTACATATATATATTTAAGGATCATTAGTAAGTGGCTCGCAACCGTTGAGAAGTAACATTTTAAATTGTTTTTTACACACGATATGCGTATACACACATATGAAATTCAACGCTGTAATATAAAGAAATCGCTAACGAATTTAATTTGTTTAATTTACCACTCTCCCTTACCGCCTTGCCCCATCCCATCTCAATTTTGGTATAGAATTCCATAAGCAATCTATGTATAAAAAGAATGTGTGCACTTTGTTGTTGGCTGGCTTGCTAAGCGCCTTATTTTGCCACCCCTTTTGTTATTACAATTAGTTAAAAAATAAAAAAAAAAAAAAAAAAATAAAAAAAAAAAAGGAAATCATTGCCACCCATTAAAGTTGAACACAAATGCGCAATGCTGGTATATAGGTAATTAGTTTATCTTGTGCAGTTTACAGTATAAAGAAGTCTTGGTTTTGTTTCGATTTAAACGATAAATAAAAATAAATGTATGTATGATAACAGCTCACTAGCAGTTATGGCCATCGAGAAATAAAGGAAACGAAAATGCATTTTCTCTCCTCCAGCAAAGATTCGGATTTATTTATTTCCGCCGCAGCACTTGCCTCCCTGGCCAGCGACACCAGCCGAGCTTCTATCCTTGCCTCCCGAAGAAGCCGACTTCTTTGTGGCATTGCAATTGCACTTGTCGGGAGAGGGGCACTTGCAGCCGTTGCTGCATTTCGTGGGAGTGCACTTGCATTCTGTGAAGGATAAATTGATTATTGTCGAGTCATCAAAAACATATCATAGTTATGAGCAATATAAAGTGGCTTTATAAGTGGTAAGTGTTATGCAGCTCTCGCTTTTTCCGATTGTTTTAAAAAGAAGCTAAAGGAAATAACATTAACTTACCCTTTCCACACGATTCACAAGGCATGTTTCGTATAAATTTTTAGTTTGTAAATTTCGTCTTTAAAAATTTGTACTCTCTAATTTAGAACCGATTTCCAACCAGTATACCAACAGAATCTTTACAGACACAAATTTTTGGGCAACTCATGCCAGGAATGTGACGTTTAGCGCAGCGCATGCGTGTTTATAAATTTTGCGGAATGGAACACACGACCGGAAAAAAGCAGCAACAGGTTAAAACACGAAAGGAAGAAGGGTTCTGCAAGTCCAAGTTTATATACCCTTGCAGTACTTACAAAATCACTCAGCAGAGAGTGATTGAGTTGAAACAAAATTTAATGTAACACTAATAGGATTATGTATATGTTACTCTAAAACTTTCTAAGGACCTTGTGAGAAAATAGCATAGCTGAGAATTCATAAAAAAATAAACTTATTTTTGACATAAATATCTATGTATGTACATGTACTTCCCGCAAAGATAATAACTAATTGAACATTTTTATTCATTGTGCAAAAATAATGGCAGCTCTGCAAGCGAGCGAGATGAGCCGAGAAGACAAAAATGTGAAGCAATTAAAATCGAACCGACGTTTGCGCACCCTTGAAGTTTAACATTTAATATACATATGCCTTTTATATTTTGTTGTAAATATACAATATTATTCACAAAATTTTTTTACACATATTCATTTATAAAACGTTAATAAAAAATTATTGTTTTCAAAAAGAAATGGTTGCATTCAAAAAATGTATTATTAAGTAACTTGTCGGATAGTCGGATATATCGTTTCATACCCTGTTCAGCAATGAAACGGAGAGAGATAAGTTAGGCAAACCGTTTCCTAATAGGTGTTCCTTTTGTTCTTTTGAGTGGCGCGCACCATTTTTTCGAAATTGTCAATTGCGATTTTGATAGTGAAGTGAGTAGAGGTGAAAATAATTCAAAAACAAAAAAATATCAAAGTGGCGGCAAATTTATAGACCGTTGCAAGTTTATAGACAAAATCTAACAAAACTACTTTCGTATTAAGTAGTCGAGTCGATGGCCACAAAAGCTAGTTACTCCTAACATTAAAATTAGTTATTATATTATAAATTGTTTGGTTTATGTAAAGTAATTAATTACGAAATAAATAAATAAAAAATGCGCGCATTTTTTTCAGTGATATTAAAAAACAATAAAATACAGTATAATCCGGTTATAACGTCGTACAATCGTCGGTCCCTTGGAGAAGTTGCTATAACCGGATTCTACTGTACATATATCAAAGTGGCGGCGGCAAGTATAACACTGCGCGCATCTTTTTGTTTTAAATAATTAAATAACCCTCCTTTATCTCCTTTTTCTGTACTTTAAAACAAATGTACAGTTAAATAAATTAATCAATTTTATTATTATTATTTTATTAGATAATTTGAATTTGGATCTGCTTCAACCAAATATTTATTAATATATTTAACTATTATTATTATTTTTATTTTATTTTCAGCTTTTGTCGGAATTATTTGAGAAATTTTCCCTGGACAACATGAGCTGTAAGTATTTACAAAACCAAGAAATATATAATCTAAATGTTGTTTGTTTTTACAGAAGACTTGGACAGAATGGAGGCAAATATCGATGGTAAGTTGAATATAAAGATTTTATATCCTTATTATAAATACTTTTTTTCCCAAGTGCTGACAACGGAGGACCGGGCTCTGACCGCGATGGTGAGGGAGCTGCTCAAGGAGAAGCAGAGGGACTGCAGGGAGATGCATTGTGAGATGCACTTTCACATTAAAACGGAAAAGGATTTAGAATGCATGGACAGATCGACAGTGAATCCAAAGAAAAAATCGTAAGTGTTTATTATACCCTTGCAGGGTATTATAATTTCAGTCAGAAGTTCGCAAGGGTTAGAATATTTTTTTCTTTTCAGACCGCTTTAATGATGGATATATTATCCAAAGACACAATTTCCAAATCGATAAAAAAAACATCATGGAAGAAACAATTCTGTTGGGATTCAACATTGAGGGCATCAAAAATAAAAAACGGCTAAAAGACTTTGAAAATTTTTTTGGTGCTCTTATTGGTAATAGCCTTTTCTTTATTTTTGTTTTTCTTTTATATTTATTTACTGTTTATTTTTTATAGATGCCATTGGTCAGGCTGACTCGTCGGAGCCACCGCTTGAAATGTTGAAAAAGAGCCTGCGAAACGCCAAAAATTTGGAGGCGGTACAAAAAAAGGAATAAAGGGGCGAAAATGCAAGAGAAACTATCAAGTGACGAGGAATGATGTTTAAAATAAATAATAAAATAAAGAAATGAAAATAATTTAAAATTATTGATTAATTGTTGAATACATTTTTATGAATCGTTGATGAATTCATCGATGAATTGTTGACGACAAGTACTGCAGGGTGAGTATACATAGATCAACTCGGTTATTGATCAAGAAAAATATACATATCTGAATTTATAATACCCCTTATAACCGTGTTAAGCCGGAAAAACCGCCCAAAAAATAGAATTTCAATTGATTCAATTACATATCATTTAAACGTATTATTCTCATGATTTTTTTAAGTGTAATTTAGGTTTAATTTTAATTTTTTTGTTTGTTTTTTCTTTCGTTTTTGTTTTTCAACATTACATTGGGTGTGTGTGGATTTCGATCGTTTATATTTGTGAGCTTAAAACTATCAATATACGCGCACTTTTTATTTATATATTTTGTGTATCATCTTTTTGTCCTTTGTGTTTCACCCTGGGACAACTCTCTCCTTACGTGCTAAACATTACATTTTAATCTTCCGTTCGATCGGCTTGCGTTATGCAATTTACAACTGAAAATGATTATGACATATTTGCAACACATCCAATATATAAAATGGTTCTTTACGCTCTACGGTAATAATATCGGTTCACTTCTAACATACGTATTATTTATGGTGCATTGCGGAATAGGGAGTGGGGACTAGGACGAGAAAAGGTAAGCAAATGTTAGCATCGTTTTACAAATGATACTTAATGGATCTAATACAACATATATAGATATTAGCGTCTCGTAAGCCGTTCGCTCGCTCTCCTGTTCAAACATTCAATTTGTAGTTCTAGTGCTGCCTCAAATTCACAGGTTTTAATTTTTTTTAATTTTTTGGCATAACAAATTTCTCCAATGATTTTTATAGTAAACTTCCATCTGAAAGGGGGATGGGTATCATCGTGCTTGGAGGAAGTCTTAACTTAGTTACATTTATCGCTATATATTGAATATATGTGTGTGTTTCTGTCGTGAATGTGATTGAATCTGTGAGTTACCTTTCTATTTGTTGTTAGATGCTGCTAGGCTAAGCTTAACTAAGTATCCACCAGCCCGAGACCCGTTTCCACGTGTAACTTGAGGCCTCCTGGGATAGACATATTTATAGCTTCGTCTTTCGGATTTATTTGGGTGTGTTTCGCCCCCAAGCCCACCATTAGCACCAACCTTGGGTTGCCTACGAGTACATATTGTGTAACATTGACCTTTGGCCACAAAATTCTTAAAAGTTAGGAGCTCCGCCGCCCCCAGGTGCCCATTATCAGTCCAGCGGCTTGCCGAAAAACAAAATGCTGAGCAAATCGTTGAATGACAACTAAATCTGTGTCGGACTCGCTGCCTGGGACGTGGACGCAACGGCAGACGAGGCAGCTGGTGTGGGCTCTCCGCTGCTGCTCGCCGCTGGGGATTCCGTGGGCTGGCTGCCGTTGGTCTGGCTGGTCGATGGCGACGGCGGCTCCGTCTCCATGTCCCTCTCCGTCTCCATGTTGCACCTGCTGTCGCTGACCTCCGGCATGGGTTCGGGCGGCGTGCATGCTCCCTTGGGCCGGGACGCTTTTGTGGCTGCCGCCGCTGATGTGGAGGCCTCCCCAGGACCCTCCTCATTGGGTTCTTTATTAGCCCCCGCACTGGACAGATTTGAGTCTCTCTTTAGAATGGCGAAAATGCTCTGGATGTACGATTCCATGGTAATCAGAGTGATCAGGCGCTTTTCCCGGTCCTCGTTCAGGCGGTCCTGAGCGGTCTTCTTGTTGGTCGCCTTTTTGTTGCGTTTCGGTGTGGGTTCAAGCTCGTCCTCAAGCTCGGTCTCGTCATCCGATGACGGTATCGAAGTCTTCTCCATTTGCTCGTCGTCGCTGCCGGCGGGTGTCGGCGGTTTGGCACTTCCATCCGAGGTCTCTGGCTCGTTGCTGCTGCTGCCGACCGTCTCCATGGAGACATCGGCTGGTTTTTCGGCGCCATCCACCGATGCGAGTGTGTCGTCGCCGTCTGCCAGCTCTGCCAGATCTTTTGCCTTGTCCTTGTGGGTGTCGCGCTTCTGTTTCTTGTTGGGAAATTGATCTGCTGGAGATTTGAGGACAGAAAGAAACAGAAATTCGAAATCAAAACTCTATCGAGCGAAAATGAATATAAGTATTTTAATAAAATGGTATTTGGTTATTTGGTTATTTGTTTATACCATATAAACATTCTTATAATTGCGTAATTTTGCAAATTTCCTTTCTTTACATAAATATTTAATGAATATATGGGCAATTCTCTAAAGTCGCACGCGACATTTGCAGGCATTCAACCTAAAAAAAGCATGTACCAAGACTTAATTTTAATTTTTTAAAATTTGAACTATAGCTCATGGTTAGCACTATAATTGGTGTTAAGGTCGATTTTGGACAATTGTTCGTTTTCAAGATAATAACAAAAATGTAAGATATTCGCACGCGACACAGACGGAAGTCACTTTTTCGCAAACCGGTTCAAGCACTGATTTCAGCGAAACTTAATGAAAGATTTTAATGCAGCTAATTTTAATTTATTATATTTCAATTCATCTTAACAATGTATTTGAGTTCACTTAAAAATATTAAGTAGTTTTTTTTAATTGACTTTTAATCACTGTCGCACGCGACATTTTCTTCCATCGTTCTTTTAGTGATGTTTTTTACCATTTAAGTAAATTAGAGAAGCATAAATGTGACCTCTTTTGACTCTTTGCAATCTCCCAGTGATGATAGAAAGCAAAAGTCCAAGCATAGTT
>JAEIHY010016785.1:0-10645 GCA_018904565.1 Drosophila tsacasi | reverse complement strand
AATTAATAATATATTATTAATATTATGAATTAATAAATAAAATAATTTAAAAACAAATGTACTCAATTCCTTACCTTGGACGTTGAGGTGATAGTAGACATTCTTACTAGGCCGCTTGGGCACTGGATCAGCTGGCAAGGCCAAAGCCCCACTGATCACAACCAAAATCAGAAATAGTATACAATTATAAGACATGTCGATAGCTGAGCGTTTCCTTTCAAACTGTCTAGCCACTTTTGTGCACGAGCTTTTATTAGTCTGTTATAACAGTTAATCTATGTTAATTACAATTTCTCGGTTACTTAGTAGTACCGATAAAAAATCTAATCGTTTTTACAATCGGCAACTATCATTAAGGTTCTCATCAACGACTACTAAGTAACTAATAAAGGTACATATCATATTTTAGGGGCTCATTTAATGAATGAAATGGTTGACTTTTACTCCCTTAAAATAATGATTAGAAGTCACTGATTGTAATTGTACTATGCTATATATCTCGCTCTCTCTCTTTCTTTCTCTATTTCTCTCTCTCTCTCTCTCTCTCTCTCTCTCTCTATTCCCCTCTCTCTCTCTTCTTTATCTCTGGATCTATCTCTCTCTCTTTCTCCATTTCTCACACCTATAAATAGAGGAGCCTCGCCTCTGCAGCTTTAGTCTCTTCGCGGCTTTCCACCCGTTCACATCTGTGCTAATAATCGTGTGTTCAAAAGTGTGTAAATAATTGAGTTAATTACTGTTTAAAGAACCAATGCACTCGAAAGGACTTGATCACCGATGAATCTCTGCCAAGTTTGCGGTGTGGCGATGCTACTGCGGGTAAGTCCGAACCAAAACTATTATCCTCTATCCTATATATAAACCCGATAGCACCGATCGGTAAGCGAAAATGATATTTATTTCTTTATATAAAGCTAACAATTATTATTACCTATAAGCTAAAAATTATCCTATTAATTAGGAGCAATACCTGCTATGGCTCACCGCTCGACTGGGTGGTTAAAAATGTACAAGTTTAAGGTATTTAATTATTTAACTTATGGACTACATTTTGTGTAAATGATTGGTTTTGTGGAGAAAGGATAGGATTTTGTTTGAGTTTGCTGTTGGGTTGGCTACGGTTGAATTGGGTTTTCGCTTCTTCCATTTATAACTCTTTAATATTTAACCTGCGGAATTAACTGAAGGGTGTTGTGGAAAGTAAAAGGATTTTCACTCTTAGCGATCTCCTGCCATTCACACTCTTCCACTTAACGTAACGTAATGCCACGCAACACTCTGCGTTACGTTGACCCTTCTTTGTTGTGGTTCGCGCACCCATCGACACTCCACAGCCACGTCCCACTCACCCACTTGACCCACACTGCCACCGTATTGCACTTTAGATTGTCAAAACCACAGCGGCCCCTATTTATTTTTTTTTGTTCCCTTCCAAACCGAAATGAAGAACAAAGAATTTGTAGAAGGCCCGGCTAACCGGAAGTCAAAAACACAAACGTTCTAAAAGCCGCACTCAGCAACATCGCGGGATATATAATAATACGTATATATATAGTGTATATATGTAAGTAGGATATGGTATATGTGGGTGTGACGCACAAGTCCAGGATACACCCACACACTCGACTCAAGCCGAGGGAGCACATTCAAATGGTTCCATATTTCTTGACAATTTAGGACACCATTAGCGAGAAATTATTACTGTGCAGCCAGTAAGTGGAGTGCGAGAAGTCAGAGTGTCGGCAGTTGCGGGGGAGGTGTTGAGAATTTTCCGGCGGGTAAGGGGTACTTCCATTGGGTTTTTCATGGGGCCCAACTCAAGAAGAAAAAAAAATCGGAGGCGACAATAGGCGAAGGCGGCGTCGTCCGATTTTTGGCATTGCCAGCTCGGTGACAAGCCCCGCAGCAGCCATGAAAATGCTTAGGGAAAAAATCGAAGAGAACTCGGCACTGGCACTGTGCTTAAGTTTAAACATAAAAATAATTCGGGGTTTCTAGCTGAATTACATAGAAAATTAATCCCAGTGAAGCGCTTTTAAGAATATCAATCGTACGCAGTGTTGACAGTTCATGTATTTACCTTTAGATTACATTTTTAATTTTAAATCAAATATTAAAACGATTAGGAGCTAGCGATTAAAAGAATAGCAATGTTTTTATTTAAAGGTAAATGAACTAAGAACTTATTGCTTATAATGTAATATGTATTACTCATACGCACTGTGAACATAGGAAACATGTAAAATTTATTTTAATTCAAAAAATTTGATTCTATCATTTCTATCTTTTTTTTTGTGTTTTACATATTTTTCCCCATTAAAATATATAAACCACTGTGCATTGGTTGCTGTTTCGCCTTTTTTCTTCGGTATTTTGGGAAAAAACGCGGGAAACTTATGTGGGTGCTTAAGTGAACCATTAGCGCCGCGCGTCATTAAGTTGTTTCCGCTTCGCACACTTCTCCCACTGTTTTCCATTTCGGGAAAAGGGATTCGGTGTCCCGGGTCCGGAGTCTAGGCCCAGACATTCCGTTCGAGCGGAATGGGCCACGTTCTCGAGACTCGGGACTCTGGGGGAACGGGAACAGGGCGTAAGTATAGGGGCCTGAGGGCCACATCATTAATGGTTATGGACCCAGACCCGCACTAGACACAAACACCCAAGGCGGGCTCTCTTATTTTTTTCGTGGCCGCTGCGGTTCATTGACCAGCCGGGGGACGCGTTGATTTATGCCCGGTATCTGGATATCCTTCTTAGTTACACTGCTCTCCTTAGCTCCCAAGTAGGCTCAACATGTTTTCCGCCCGCTTTTCGATTTTTTTCAGCTCAATTAGACGAAGGACCTAGGGCGGAGGGCAAGTCAAGTCCACACGCCAAACCAGTGTCAAGAGCGAAATTCAATTAAACGCAAATCGGTGCAAAAATCACACGAAACGGCGCTGCAATGTTGTTAGCCCGGCCAACAGCACTCGAGAGCCGCCGGCAAACAGACACCGACACCCGGCCAGGAGAGCTGTTGGCCAGCACAACTCAACGGGCCATCAATGCGAGTTCGTCCTTGGGCAGGACCACCGCATACTGCAGTCCAGTTCGGTGCCGTTTAGTTGGGGTCACTTCGGTTCAGCTAAGGGCGGGCAGCAGGAGGCAGCACTGCAGGCAGTAGGGCCGCCACTTAAACACTAAGTCCTGTAAACACGCACACTGCTCAGAAATAGGAGGTCAAAAGTGGTGTAAATAAATGGAGAAATTAAAGATTAAACTAAAGATTAAATTAAAGATTAAATTAGGATTAAATTTAAGAACATCGTATATAAACTGGCAACTATTTTTTAGTTACCAAACTCTTTCGCATATTCGAAAATGATTTATTTGAGATATTCCTTTATAATTTCTTCCACTGCACCCACCTGAAACGCAGCAGCAGTAGGACAATGTGGTGTGCGTGCAGCAGGATAATGGCAAATAAAACCCGACGGGCAGTGTGGCAATCGGGGCAGCTTGGGTCCTTGGGATAGGGATCGGGATCGGGATCAGGCGCCTGAAACTGCCTGACGACCCGACAGCCATTACGGGTTAAATGGATTTGATGAGCGTTTATGTGCAGTGGCGGCGATTGCATGTTCTAATTATGACAAAGCTCCGGACGGTGTTTAGCCCCACTGGGGCACCCACACATCCCTTGTCCCACCCGCTGGCTTTGTCTTGCGCCCTGCATGTCAGATATTCCGTTATGCGAGTGCCAGTTGCACCTTACGTTACGCAAGCAGCGAGTTATGTAAATGTTTGCGTTTATCGCCGTTCAACGAGCTAAGCGGAAATTAAATTTAATATTAGGGCGGCAGTAAGTGGAGTTACAGCCACAAGCCGTGTTGCAAGTATTTATTAATGAAAGTGGAAAATGTTTTTTAATTATTTCCTTTCACTTGGGTATACATTTTCTTGGGGGAAATTGGTTTTATGTTAAATATTACATAAATTATAATACAAACTTTACACATAAGAAAATATGCATTAGTGTAGAAATACATAAACATTAATTATATACCAAACAATTGTATTATTCTTTATAAATAATATAAAAGAAAGAAAATATTAATTAGATATTTCTCTTATGATATACCAATATGAAATAACTTCCCCCTTAGCTTATGTTAGCTTTTACATATTTTTCTTTATTCAAAGCAAATGAAATGACAAATGTAATTATGAAAGTTCTAAAGTGCTCTTAACCCACCTGAAACAAGTACATCTGTAATCCTCTAACGAATTTTTCCACTCACACACCTTTTCCGAACACCACAAGCCAATAAAAATTCCCCCAGGACTTACCTTCAGACATACTATATATCCTATATGGCTATTATTATTGTTACCTTGGCCCGTATTTCTCGGCTCCACCTTGCCAATTGGCTTATCAGACAACCGCCTTTGGGTCACGCCCCGTGCAAACCGAATTTGCATGTTTATTGTGCGGTGGCTTTATGGCTGTAATAGCAATAATTAAGGCTTATTTACAAGCTCACAATGCCCGGGCTCCCAACGATGGCGACAACAATTAGAGCGCCCTCGCCACGGGGATAACGAGGAGGGGGAGCGGCAACAGCTACTGCAGGACACAGGACACAAGCACACGGCACAGGTGGCGGCATCTGGCTAACAGGAGCTTCCTTGTGTGTATTTGTGTGTGTATGTCCTGGGCAAGTGTGTGGTCATTTGACGGCTCATATTGGTAATTATTTGCACATTGGGACAAGGATAACACACGAAGCCAGGCAGAGGGGCGGCAGCACGAGGTGTTCAGGGACAGTCGAACGCTTTGATTAGCCCCTTGAACCAATACCAATACCTGAGTCACCCACCCACAAAAGGCACCTGAAAGCAACACAATCAACGTTGGCAGCCAGGGAAACAAGAACTGCATGCCAATGCATAGCAATGCACTCGGTTGAAGCTGAAGCACCGAAAACAATTTATAAATTCATGGAAAGGGATTTTTTTAAGGGTAATTAAGTAAGTATAAAGCTTCAAAATAAAGTTAAGCAAGGTAAATATATATATATATTAAAAACAAGATTTTTTGTGGAGGAAAAATAGGAAATATACAAAATATAAAATCTCTAAAATTCCCCAACAGATTTATAGCCTTTCTAGATCCTATGAATAGTATAAGTCAACTTTTCAAGCCTCAAAAGTAGGTCAATAATCTAGTTTTTTCCAGGTGCAGCTTGCAGCTATCAGCCTTCGGGTCTGGAAGCGCTTTTAGCTGGCAAATGAAATGAAATGCTTCCCGAATTGCCGATTGAGCTGAAGCAATTTGGTTTATACCTTTTATGCGCGCCAAACACAAACATTTTGCACGTAAAGGCAATAAACCCTGCACAAGCCCTTTGTGTGTGTGTGTGTGTGAAACGCAGGTGGAAACTCAGGTGAGACGCTTGGCATTGAAAACCCAAGAGGATATATGGATAGAAAGAGTCTGACAGGGATGCCGGCTGGATGCTCCTCGCCAATGACGATATCATTTCAAATTGTTTTCAATCAAATGTGACTTGCATCTGTAATTTGTATGCAAACGAGTAACGAGTTGCCTTCGCATTTTCTTTTTCCCTCGCCAACCCATCAAACTGATTTGTGATTGACATGCTGGGAGTGCTGCGGAAATGGCTGGAAAAACTGATGGAGCTGGTGGAGCTGACGCAGCGACGAGCATCCGTCGGAAAATAAACTGCCTCCGGGGGTGAAGCTCTCCAAAGCCGGGCCAGTTGATTAGGTTTTGATCGTGTCTTGGCGCAGCGACTGGATGGAAATTGATTCCGACGCTGAAGAAAAACAAAATAGTATCTATCAGAGTTTATTTCATCATAATCCAGTTGGATGTATCCGATTTCATAGTGAAATGCCAGTACCAGGAAGACAAAACAATTAAATCTCAGCTTGGGTTCGATGAACTGATAAATTAAAGTATTATAAGGATCGAATTTTTATTTTGCATTTGGAATACTTTATACTTTTTCTCCGATACTGTCAAATTACTTTATAAAGGCATTTCAGTATCAAAGATTCCATCAAAAGGAAATTTATTTAATACATTAGTTCAGAAAGTTTGATACAGGACAACAGCCAGGAGTCTGCACTGGATATTCCGCAGGTGCATTCGCAACATTGTCTGGCAGGTATGTTCCTTGGTTCCCTGTAAGTCCAGGATAAGGAAGAACTTGAGGATGATTCGATGGAGAATAGGCGACATCGTTTCTTAAAGGAAGTACTCCAAGATTTGGTCCTGGAGTCGCTGCAGGTAGAAGCACAATTAGTCGCCCGGAGTCCGGTGGAGGATATTCTGATATGTGTGAGCACGACAGACAGTACTCGTAGTGCCCATGACGACACTTCCGCCTTTCCCGGCGACTGCAGTCTCGCCTGCCAGTCCTTGGCTTTACTTCTAAATTAGTTTTATCTTGGCGCAAAAGTTCGGCAGGATTACTAAAGAATTGATCTTGCATCAATGCGCTGGAAAGCCCACAAAGGATCAGAAGCGACAGGATATTCTCTACGGTTCTCCAAAGCATTTTGGATTTGTTCTTTAGAGTTGAAATTGTGTTATTGACGGGACATCAAATGGCATTCAAATAAATGTTCATTGTTTTTAAAAGCTTAAGCGGAACGAAGCCACCTCTGTCATTTCCGTGAAATTGTATAATTGAATTCGATATGCAAAAATTAGTTTGTTATATAAGTTAAAGCAGTAAAGACTAACGAAAAAGTATCATAAATAACATCATTAGCAATACTTTACAAATTATTTTCTTGAGTCGGGTTGTCTTTATCCCAATCGTGACTCTTATCTGCTTTTATATATGCTTTCTATAAAGTTCTGAAGCTCTTCCAATTAATCAACGACAGATTTTTTAGTTTTTATATAAAATTTAAGTCGACGTGAAATTATATAATTGTTTACTAGAATATTTACAAAACTACCGAAGAATAACTGTAGCAATGTGCGGATTTCTTGTTAAAATATATACATACATTCATAGGAGATGTGTTAACATTTTACTCCGCATTCCCAACAATGGTGCAACAATGTTAATTAAATTATAATGCGCGTGTTAATTACTTAATGAAGCGTATTGTTGCAGTCATTGTGCGATGTGCGATGTGCATTGTGCATGTCACTGGCAGCTCCACTCGATTGTGCGATGTCCGCTGACAGCCCACAAAGGACGTCTTCATCAGCAACATCATTACTTAGTACACTTCCAGTGAACTTTAACCCCGGACAGCAGCCCACGTTTTCCGCCCGCTCGCCAGTGTCCTTGCCATCTGCTATCCTCCCTTGCCTTGCCCAGCCCGCCTTTTGTCTGTCTGGGGGCCATTAGAAGGGATAGATCCTGGCTGGCCGCTCATTAAAGGCCAAAGGATGACGAGGCGGCTAAAGGATAAAGGTAGAAGAGGAAAAGCTGTTAAAAATAATATGTTTTTCTAGGAGCAAAATGAGCCCACACAATGTTTGATTTCTGCTTTGTTTTAGGTACATTTTTTTTTTTATAAACGCATGTTAAATGTTCTTTAATGCAGGAAATCTGATATATAAGAATTATACTCTTAGTTTATAAATTAGAAAAATAAATGATAGCAATTAACATACTTTCAATTAAAAAAAAAAACTACCAACTTAAAAATGATGTCTTTACGTTAACTAATAGTCATAAATAAACCTATTAATAAATATTGTAGAGTTATTTATAATAATTTTGGTTTATTATTAATTTTTATATTGTTTTATTTAACATTAAACTCGATTTTAGGGTTTCCATTAACCAACTATGCCCCAAAAAATCCAAAGAAAAATCGGCTAACGCGTGCGTAAAATTGCATTACTGTTATTACGAGAAGGAAAAAGGACACTTTTGCGTGGAAGGCTTAATTCCTGGCACCGCTGTTACTTTTCTTTTCCTTATTGTTGCGGTTGGCAAGCAATTGGGTTAAAGTGAAATGTACTTAAGAGCAAAAAGGACCGCTGTTTGCTGCTTGTCATTGGGCAAAGGAGTCCCAAAATCAAATCGTTACCCTTTGTTCGCGCGAATTCCCTGCACACTCTTCACAAATGAAATAGGCAAGGGGAGGAAAAGGTAAGTGGGTTGATTTTACACAGCTTCAAAGGAAGATTTCCTAACGTTTAAGTCTTTAAAATGCGAAAAGAGAGGCTGTGTGTATGGTTTTTTTTTTGTTCTTGTGAAAAATATGGCTTTCATAACTCAGACAAAAACACAATGGCAAACATGGATTGAGCCGTTTATCAGTGGAAGTTGGGGCTTTTCCCATGTATTTTTCTCCTTTTTTTTTTCCAGGAACCGAGGGCTTTTCCACCTAAGAGCTTACACATGTGAGTCGCAGAGCCGAAGAGCCTGCGGAAATCTACTCGCTTTGTTGATTTAGTTTGCACTTGTTGCGTGGCTAACAAATTGTTATCCTTTATTTATGGCGGATTTCGTCGCCACGGAACGTTCCTGGGGCTCTTGGGGCTCCTACTTTGCCCCAAAAATGTCGCAACAAGGCGCTAAGCGCATTAGTAGACTCCGTCTCCAACTCTGACTGTGACTCCCCTGGAGCGGGTCCTGCGAGAGTCCTGCCTGAGTCCGTGTGTGCGGCGTTATTTATTGGAAGTGTGCCGAGTGCGGTGACAATGCGCTAATGTGCGGCACGCTGGGCATAAATTCTATTCTTATTTCCACTGCAGCCTCAGGCTCTCTTTAAAGCACGTGCTTTGAATTCTTCCCACCGACATTACAGGTCGATGGAAATAATTGCACATTGACCACTTTTAAATCGCCGCCAGCTTAGGGCATAATCTGTTTCAATTCACAAAATTCCGGCTTAGTGAATAAGGGCACTCGAAAAAATCAGATCTAGTAATAAATTTCTGAAACAAATCTTGAAACTATAGAAAATAGATCCGAGTGAATCCTTTCTGACTAGCAAGCTTTAATTATTTATTTAGAAATTCACACCTCTCCGAAAATCGTTCTGTGTAGTATTATAGCCAGTTCACCGACTCAACATGTGGCAGCTGCGGCACGCACAGCCAGTTGAGAGCGGGAATCGCATATAGCACACATAAACTCCTCCGCTTTTATGGCAATTGGCTTAAAAACACGCACGACAGGGCGACGCGGGTTAAGCGGCCAACGTGTCGGATGCGCGCTCAAATCAAATGAAGCGCAGTTGACGGCGACATTGCACTGCAAGTGTCGCATCCTGCAGGTCCTGTTCGTCCTCCTCTGCCTTTTTTTTCTGTGTGCCGTTGACATTGCCACGTGACGAGAGTGAGAAAATATCAGACAGTGAGGATGAGAACCAAGATTCCGAGCTGCACTGGACAGATTCGCGGATGCTGGGCATTAATTTTCCATTTGACTTACATTAAAATGTCAAGGAGTTGTTGAGGAAATACCACAAAATTTGGTGTTTCAAAAAAGATTTTATTGCACAATATTTGTAGCCCGGAGGAGCAGGTCATCTAGGTATTATTTTTTAGCTATTTGAACCAAAACAGATCTAAGCTCTAATTGGAGGTTACCAGAGTAACCTCACTACCTATACCTGCCATGGAGTTCCTGTAACTCTTTTGGCCCATCTTGGCCAGGGATCAGGGCTTCGCTGTTCTTTTTATTAAAAACTTTAATGGAAATTGTATTAAGATTTATACATAGAATTTTAGATAAATTAAATCCCAACATATCTGCTTACCAAAGTAAATAAGGTATATTTTAAGTTGTTTATTTTATATCCTCAAGAAACCCCCAAGTAAAAAATATAAAAGGCAATAAATCACCTAGAAAATGTTCAATTAAAATAATAGCCTGCATTTGCTTCCAATTTAAGTGCAAATTGAAAAGCGAAAAAAGGCAGACAGCGGGCAATTAATAAACATGTATAGGCCAGCATGCGAAAAACAAAACTAATTAATTACTGTGGCTAGGCTTTTATGATTTTAATTCACACACTTTTGCTGCCCGATTGGCCAGGCCACAAGCAGCAGTTTTATTGCCGGCTCAAACCGAACTCGATTTGTTCCAGCCATTTGCCATAAATAAATTTCCATGCATATATGTATGCATAAATGCTGTATATGCATTCCTGGTGGGGAGGGAGGGGAAAAAAGTTTTCCATCATTTGGCGAGCAGTCACATCCATCAACTGTCAAGCGACAAAACCAATTGGCGTGTGTTAGTTTCGGATTACTCCATAAAAACACAAAACGTGGAGGCACAAAAGCACTGGGCGCTGTGTGGGAGCAACAATAATAGCCGGGATATTGACAACGACAGCAATTTTTGCTAGTCAAATAAATGAATTGAATTGTTGTTTGCCGTTCGTGTTATTTGGGAATTGCACGGAATTGCATTTTCGAAAACGCTTTTCCAAACTGACAGCCGGAGACGTATCGCGAACTTAATTGCTATGTACATAATGCGATTGTCTACCGGAAGTTGAGTGCGGTATGCCAGATTTTGGTATATGAATGTATCAGTTGGACAGAGTTTCTGTTACAAATTCATTAAATGGTCTCTGAGTCAGTGCTCAAATAATACGAGGGTCGTTTGATAAGTCCGTGACTTTTTGTATTTGCCGCGCACTTGCTCTA
>JAEIHY010016782.1:0-55256 GCA_018904565.1 Drosophila tsacasi | reverse complement strand
AACAACAACTTGTTGCGCGTGTGGGTGAGCTTGTATAGGTGAGAGAGAGAGAGAGAGAGAGCGGGAGTTCGCTCTTTTCTGTCCGCGTATAGGTGAGTGAAAGAGAGGGAGCAACGTCTGGGCCGCTCTCTCGGTTTCCCATCAGCGATGTCGGTTGCGTATACTTGATATTTTTTGGTGCGCAAAAAAGTCCCATGAGCGCTTTAAGGACACATGGCCGTCGCCGCCGTCGCCACTGTTGTCGGCGTCAGTGCGCTTCTCATGCTCTGCTCTCTGCGTTTTTGCTTTTGTTGTTTTTTTTGTTATTTTATTTTGTTGTTATTGTTGTAGGAAGTGCACTGCAATGGTAACAGCTGTTTTCTGTTGTCGACAAACAGCTGTTCGCATGCACATACACACATACTGAAATGCACATGCACGCTCCAGATTTTCCCCACACTCATAATAAGCGTAAATCAGTCGAAATAAAAAATTGAAGCAAATTGCATTTGAATAAATGTGTAGATACTTACAAACAAAGCCATTTAGACGGTGATTATATAAGCAGACTACGCTGCCAGCCCTGACAGATTGTTAAAATGGTGTTGGTGTGGTCGCGTTGGTGTATGCAGCAGTGTTGGTGTTAGTGTAGCTGTTGGTGTTTTTTTTTTGTTTTTCGCTTATTTTTTTTTTTGTGTGCGTGTGTGCCAGTTTAGTTAAATGCTGAGCACACGCACCCAACAACAACAACAAATTCTACTACAACAATTACAACAAGAACAACAACAACAACAATAAAGGCAAGCAGATAGGCAAGTTTGCCTTTATACACATAGTTGTTGTTGTTGTTGATTTTGCTGTAGTTTACTTTTTGGGCTTGTTGTTATTGTTATTGTTGTTGTTATTTGTCGACAGCGGTCTGACTGGCTCTGGTCCCTCTATATACCCCTACCCCTCCTCTGTCTTTTCTACTCTCTATTCTCTACACTCTACGCCGCCGCCGCCTCTGTGTGTGTCGTATCTAAAACATTTGCGCTTTAAATAAATACACAGAGAAGGGTATTATAAAAAAATACAAGGCAAAAAGAAACGTGGAAAACTAGTCTACAACAAACACAATACCAACAACAACAACAACAACAACATTGGGGCCAATTAGTTCAATGCACGCCGCCGCCAGAGTGTAAGAGCTTTATCACCTAGCGCAAAAGGAGGCAATAAGCTAGAGCAAAACGAACCCCGCCGCTACCTTTATTTGTTTTGATTGTCAAGACTATTACAATCGCATATAATAGATATACGCCGGGTTAAGGATTCTTCTAGGATCAGGGGGTTCTTTGTTGAGCCCTAGGTATCCTCCAGTTCTTCTTATTTTTTGGAAGATCATTTAAAAGGATTCTTCTAAGATCAATGTATTCTTCACAGAGTTCCTTTTTCTCTTCTTAAAGAACAAAATATTCTTCACTGTGCTTGCTTTTGTCATAAGATCTTTAAGATCTCAGGGTTTCTTTAGGATGTCTTAAAGCTTAACTTCATTGATGATCGTACATCACACATTTCATTCATCATCATCACAGCGCCTTAATCATCATCATCATCGCTGGCGTTGTCACTGGTACAAAGTTCATTTGTTGTTGGTCTTGGTCTCGTACATTGTACATACATATGTACATGCAATCAAATAAAAAATTTTTGATTGTATAAGTTCACAGTTTCTTTGTGCGCCATTTTTTTTGTTCTAAAATACATATGTATAGGTATGTGTATATGTACATAAATACATATATCTACACATACTTAAAGCGTTTCGGTTTTTTTATTTGAAATTTATTTAGTGTTGTTTCTTTTTTTGTATTTACTTTTCCGCTTCTAATTTTAATTATTCAGTTGCGAGGCTCAAAAGTCGCGAGCGAGTTTGTTTTTAATTCTTGATGTTGTCGTTGTTGTTGTTGTATTTGTTGTTGCTCCCCTAGTTTTTTCTTTCTTTTTTTTTTTGGTTTGTTAAATACGTCGTTTAAGTTGCTCTTGGCTGGGCTTGCTTTGTTTTCTTTCAAACTGCGTCGCAAAAAAATTTTGCGAAATAATTTTTCGTGTATGTTGTTTCGTGTGTCTGTTTCGGTTCTTTTTTGTTTGTCCCGAGGCTTTAAGCTAATTAATAATTAGAGACACTAGAGCACTGACACGGGCACTGTTTCTTGTTTTTTTTTTTGTTTTTTTTTTTTTTACTAATTAAGAGCACTTTTCGATTGTCAATGGAAGCCGAAGCCGAAGCCGAGAACCCTGCCTGCCGCCCGGTTTTCCCGCTGCTGTTGCTGTTCCCTTTCCTCCTCGAAGGAGGAAACCCTTCAGGCAGTGTGACCAGGCCAGACAGATAGACAGACAGACAGACAGTCCTAGTTCCGCTGGCCACTTTGCACACCACGCACCACCACACCACACCACACACTCCAATCCAATTCCAATTCCCAAGTGCTGAGTCCGGCTCGCCGCCTCCTCCTTCTTTTCGTTGGCGCTGTCGGTGACGTACTGAAACAAATGCCTCACGAAACTTTAGTTTGCGACCGAACAACGACACACGCACACACCGACACACCGACACACAGATACAGCAACAAGTATGAATGAAATGAGCGGCTGCCTCTGCCTCGCCTTGCCTTGCCTTGCCCTGCCTTGGTCGCCACCTCTGCCGGCGTCGTCGACTGTGAGTGTGAGTTTGTATGTAATGGTTAACGCCACACAGCCCCAAGGCCGCAGCGGGGGGATTTCGAGTTGTGGGGGCGGGGAGGGGCTTGCATGCTGAGAATCTAAAATTTGTAGCCTGCTCCGACGTCTGCTCGGAGTTCTCAAAAAAAAAAAAACAAAAACAAAAACGCAAACAATCGTAAACACTCACACTCAGCCGATAGTCGCGTTATCTCGTTCTGGCCGCTGGCAAAAGCTTAGCTGCTCGGGAGCGCACGCGTATGTGTGTTGGTGAGCGGCGTCTAAGCACAGCGAGAAATTTTCATTAACGAAACGATCGAAAGCAAAATGGCGGATTTGGCGAGACAATCATAACGGTTATTCGCAAGGAAGGTGCTTTGGGGGAGGGGGTTTCCCAGTGTGTGGCGGTACTTATTCGCACAAAGCGGGTTTTGCAGGTGCATAATTAGAATTATTTTTAAATAATAATTAATTATATTGCTTGAAACTATCTGTAACTGTAAATATCCTCGATTTTATATCTTTGTTTTATAGGTACATTTTCTTTCGTTACAGAGTGCCCGGAATCACTTAAGTGTTGCATTTTAAAGTGGTAGTATGGTAACACCAAGGAACTAAGATTTAACAGAAATAATGTTTTAAAACGATTAATTTTCAATTATTTAAAACTTTTTGAATGTATTTAATCTTTGAATTATGCAAGCGAATTTATGTATTAAAACTAATATTGAAAAATATATTTTTATTACTTTAAAAAGCAACATTTTCTCTGTATATACCACAAATATGGAGGATCTTTATTTTTCAAGAAGCTTTCTTAAAGCTTATTTCAATTAAGATCTTATATCTTCTATTAAGAAAATGAACTTGCAACTTTAATATGATTAAAATATTGTAATTTAATTGATAATTTACTACAAAATCAATAAATTCATACATTAACAAGAATAAAGTGATAATATATTACATTTTATCCGACCCCTGGAGCTTAGTTATAAATGAATATTACATTTGATATGTTTAAAACACAGCAGGTTTACTCTTAGTTGACATTTATTAATTTCAATTGCTTAGCGGCTTAGACTTTAATGGCCATGTTGATGTAGCGGCAAACAAGAATTAATTCTAAATGTTACTATTAATAGGCGTAAAACGAGTTTATTTTTATTGATATCACCATTGTAAATAGTTTAATAATCAATGCCAACTGCAATTGATTCAATGCGATCTTTATTGTATTTTCTTTGTTAATGTATTTTGTTCGTTGAGTGGAAGTTATATTTGCATTATTTTAGATACATCCAACGGTGATGAAGAAAACAGTAATACATAGTTTACGAAAAAATAAAGTTATTTAGATGCGATTTAAGGGGAAATTAAATATAACTTATGTATTTATGGTAAATACATTTGATTTTGACTAAAGAGCTTGATGTCCTGAAGAATGTTTAATTCCAGAGGAAGATTTTACAAAAGAGGATTGTTGCTTTCCAAACATTTTTCTAAATCAATTCAATATGTTTCTTTTAAATCTTTAAATAAAAAAATCATATAATTCTTCACATTATTTAAAAAAATTGAATTCTTAAGTAACATATGTTAGTTAAAAAAATATTTAAAAATGCACGCTCTTGCCTTAAAGGATTTAATGAATTCCGGAAAAACTCCAAGCAGTTCTTCTTCTTACTAAAGCTCGACTTAAACTCAAACTTCGTATACCGTCCAACTTCACAGGCTTTCCGCGCAGTGTAAAGATTCATACACACAAGCACACGCACACTCGTTAAAAAGGCAGCCCCAAAAAGAACAGCAACAACAACCACAAAAGGCCAAAGAAAAGGCAAAGAGGAACAAATTCCTGTGGCAGTGGCGGCATGCCATGGGGGCCTTTCCACCAAGAGGCAAAGGGGGCATGGCATGTGTACAGTGAAGGCCCGCTGTAGAGGAAGAAGACACAGGAGAACCGGAACCAGTCAGTGTGCCATATGAAATATGTAACATCAAGCTCATATCACAAGCGGAGCAACGGCAGCAACGTTGGCAGCTACAGATACATTGATACAGGCCACAGATACAGATACGGATACACACAGCTACACAGGTACAGATACGGATACTACGGATACTAGAACCCCAAGCTGTATGCGTGCGAGAGGGCTCTCGTCTGTGGCTGTATGAGTAGTGTGTGTGCCATTGCCATGGGGGCAAAATTTTCATCTAGTAGGCATAAAATTGAAAATTAATTTCGAATCAAATCAAATGGTGGAAATTTATAGAAAGAAATTAGGGGAAACTTGGAAACCTTTTTTGGAATATTAATTATATTGCTATAAATTAAATACCAAATACATTTGAGAGCTCAAATATAAGCCCGAAAATAACCCAACATTTCTTCGAATCTCTTTGATAACACCACTGCTTCCCTTCCGCTTTTCCTTCAATTATGAATTTGATCCTAAATGCTTCCGAGTTAATTAAACGCCTTAATAATAAATAGTCCACGTGCTGCCCGACTGCTGACGTAAGGGTCGTTGTTGGGCAGCAACAAAAGCAAAAACAATATAATAATATTAACAACGACAACGACAACGCATAGGGGCGTGCACAACCATCGAAATGCCACACACAGGCACTTTAACCACACACATAGATACTTTGTTGTGCCATGATGGTATGTTTTCACTTGGTTTTTTCGGAGCATTTCTCACAAACACACACACACAGAAATGTACGTACCAAGACTCTCCCGAAAAAAAGAAAGATTTTGCAAATTTTCTACGTTCATATGCATATATAAGGAAATTTTTAAATATCATTCAGATCAAGTTTAGTTAAAGTTTCTCGAAATATCGGAGTATCTCTAACTTTTCAGGATTTCTTCTATTTTTTGGGTTTTGATTTTTGGATCGCCAAAATTCTTGGCTAATTTTTTTTTTTGGCGGAGAGCGCATCACGTGGTCAACCCCGCCACACACATTACCCCCCCCCCCACACAAAAAAAAAAAACACAATCACACATGCAAATAAAAAAAACCCCACCACAAGCACACACAAGAGAGCCACCACCCGAAATTAGCAATAATCTCACAAAGAGAGCAAAACTCAGGCAAAAAAAATACTCACAACAAATTAAACAACAACATATATCAAATACAACAACAACAACAAATGAAAGAGGCCGAAATACAAAATGGCCGTCAGGTGAAGAAATTGATGTTTTTTTGTGGACGTGTTCAGTTCCAAATTCGAGTAACTTTCGGCCATTTTGTCGCCCATTTATCGATTGCATTTGCATAATCGTAAACTGTAATCGAATTACACGGCCACGATTCGGAAGTGTTTACAATAAATATGGCACCCATCTCCGTATATTTGTATATAAAGTTTGCTTTTTCCTAATGACAGAACTACAAAATGGCGGAGGCGCGAGAAAGCTTCAAAGTGCCTAGAAATGCCTGGATATCCGTTTCTTGTTTATGTTTAATTTTGTTATGTAATTTGGCCCTTTAATAATATTTTCCACATTTCCCTTCATGATCAAACATCCATTGCTTATAAAAAAAGATTTTCTTGACGAAGATCTCTTGTTGACAAACAAAGGTGGAAAAACAAAAATATAACCAGGAAAAAGTGTTATGAGAAAATCATTCCTGGTTTACTAGTTGTAATCAATGAATAAACTGCAATATTTTATTACTGAAGAGTTTTAAAGTCTTTTTAAAACGTTTATTATTCAAATCTTTGGTCTTTTTGAGATAGATTTTGCGAATAAAGTGTTTTATCTTCTTGTTAATAAGACAAGAACTCACAAATTTGCATTAATACGTCATATTTAAGAACCGTATTCAAACAAGGGAAATCAGTTTATTACGACATTTTCTTAAATCTTAAAAAAATTCTTAAAATTTAGAGTATTCCCTTTTTATTCAATATTTATCTTTAATATTTGTTAAATTTTTCTGTACTTTTCCCTATATCTTTTATACCTTTCCTATATCTTTCAATCTTCAATTCCCTCTTTTAATTTATTTTACAAGCAGTCAAAGCAAGAAAAACTGTCAAGAAATCTATCTTTAGAGATATTATACACAATTATTCAAGTATTCCCTGGTTTTCTCTGTTTATAGTTAACTTTGTTTCAATTTTTATGTAGTTTTATCCCATTTATCTCCAGCATTTGATCTACAATTACCTCTTAAAATATATTTTCCAGGCAATCAAAGTCGAGAAAAACTGTTGGAAAATCATCTCCGATCTATTCTGCTAAATTTTTTAATAGAGTTCAATAGAGGTTTGAGACCCTCATCAGAAATGGATAAATTAATTCAATAAATTGAGCTTCAATTTTGATTAGAACCTGTCAACGCTTGTCAATATAATTAGGGGTTACGGGGGATTGTTAAAGTTAAAGTTATATGAAGGTTTGATCATGATGAAGATCTTAATCTTAAGAATATAAACAAATATTAAGTACCACAAAAATGACTGCCTCAAGTGCCACCGTGACACATTCCTCGAACATTAATTAGTCAAAGAAGTGAGCTGGTTGAGTGGGAAATGTCGCAAGAGTTGGCCGGTGCATATATGTTAGTTACATCGATTAGACTAGGTTTAATCACATTTGACCCCAATAATTGCCATGCCACAAGTTTTAGATACACGCCACATCATACACTGGTCGTACTCGTACCAGTACGTACACCTCACAGTAAGTTCTGCAGCGGCATTTGCATCCGAAAGATACGGCGGCGGGGCGACAGACAGACAGCGACAGCCTCCATTAAAATGCCCCACTAACTGCATTCCAAGAATTTACAAGTCAAAGATCGAATGTGCGCCGCCTCAAACGATAGTGCCCCGCCCCCATAGCCCCCCATAGCCCCCCGTTAACCCTCTTCTATACTCCTCCACCGCTGCTCTTAACCCCTGGAAGCCCCGCCACCGCCAGTTAGCATCAATAGCCCATGGGCCACAGATGCATTGTGTGTCCGAGCAGCGAGGAGAACTGTGTGACTCCAGGGCCACCGTTGCGATCAGCAGACAACAAAGACTCAAATTGAATAAATAAAGCGCAAGATTTATGCATACGAAATTAATAAATTGAAATATATGTGTACAATAAGTATTAGGCGCCAACAATGAGCGCTGCATCGAGCATTTAATTTTAATTTTAATGGGAATGGGAATGGGTAGGGGTATGGGGTGTGTTCTGTGGGCTGTGGGGTTCTGGGGGATGTGTTGCACCCATCCCAGACCAGAGTTTATCAGTGACCGAAACCAGAACCGAAACTGAAGAAAACAACTCAGGGGAGATTAACACACGCACGGGGCAGTGCTGCTACAGTGCGAGAAACCAGATATGAATTATGTGCGATAAGAGCCAGAGAGTGCATTGGTGTCAAAAAAACAAGAATGGAATGGATCGGATTCGGATTCGGGGATTCGGTTGCGAAGATCGTCGGATTGCACCGCACATCGCATACCCTCAATGATCTATGGATCTTAGACTGGTGGCGATGAGGGATTTATTAGCATTGGCATTATCAGTTGATGATGGGAGTGAAGGAGATTCTTGCAGCAGGTAGGAGGAGGTTACTGGGGTTCTTTTAAAGTAAGTAGGATGAACAGGGTAAGTTTAATTTGTATAAAGATCATATTTACGGAATAGTTGATCAGTTATAAGGAATAGTTTATCAGTTTTGAAGTACACGATAGGTAGCTTGGTGACACCTGCATCGATAAATCAATCATTCAAATTAAGAAAACCAATATAAAAAACCCTCATAACTATAATATTAATGCAAGAGTTTTTATATTTATTAGAGGAATAAATAATTGTAAGTCTTCTTAGCTTATAGTTACTTAATGTTTAATTAACTTTAATTTAAATATAAGTACTTCTTACATCTTTTTACATCAGTTTAACATATTGGTATATTTTAAGTAAATTTTTAAGGATATTCTCTTTTTAAATTTTAATTGTAATGCCTTTAAACTTAGCCTTTTACACGCTTTTTTATCTTCATAGGTAATGTCTTTAAACTAAGCAAGATATTCTCTAAAATTCCTTATATAAATATGTAAGTATCATTTTTTCCTTCACTTTTAATTTGGATAAGATGAAGGAAAGTGACTGAAAATTAATTACACCCATAAAAGTAAGTACTCTATTCTAGTATTCCATATAGTATTGATCTGATACGTCTAAAAGGAGTAATATTTTCACAGAGAATATCTGGGTGTATTAAGGATTTTAGCTGTTTACTAAAGGAATTGAAGATCTTTCCATATTTAAAGATCTTTCGATATTTAAGGATCTTTCCATAATTGAATAGCAATTTTCTCAATCTCTAATCAATGTTATCTTTAAGCTTAAATATGCCAAAATTTCTCTAGCTCCTTGGTAGGTATTTCAATTTTCCAACTCATCTTGATACATAAAACAGTTATTCCTCTTACCAAACGATAGAGTATTTGAGAAGGTCCATCTAGTGTTTGTTGCTTTTTTTTTGGAGTGTCGGCTGAGTGATGAAATGCACCGCGGTGCAGCGTGTGCAGTGTGCAGAGGAGATACTGTGGTGCATATGTATATAGTAGTATATTGGTATAAGCCAGATCCGAGATCCGACGTTGTCGACGTTGGCAGCGACTGCAACTGCAACGGCGGCCGAGACTGCGACGCAGCAGCGACTGCAGCAAGTTTTATGAATGAACCGAAAGGCAACTGCAGCAGCAGCGAAAAAGAGACGAGACGGGAGATAGACGGGCGGCGGCGGCGCAACGGCTTGTGAATGGCGAAACGCGAGAGATCGAACTATTGTAATTACTACGAGATTATGCAAAATGCATATATGCAATTAGTGGCAACTCCCCGCAGCCACCCTCTCGTGAGTCACGGGGCAACTGGTTTGACTTGACTTGCCTTGGCGGCCTGAGAACTGAGAACTGAAAAGCTGAACGCAGCCGAGCACTGAAAACATTGGAAAAGCGAACACAGAAAAGTCAAGACTCAATACTCAAGACTAGAGACTCAAGACTCAAGACGAAAGACCCAAGACCCAAGACGGCAAAGATTCAAGACCGAGAACAAGTACAACGGCGAGTGCTGCTCACCCAACTCCGATATGAAGTCATGTGATTGGAATTTCTGTGCCGTTGCCGATGACGAACTACCAATCGAACTACACACAGAAGCTCTAGAAGATTGTGCAATTGCCAAGGTAGTGCCCCAACCTGTTTGAGTGCCAAGATGCAGATGATGCACATGATGCGCATGAGGCACCCCAATAAATTCCTCGCTCCATTGTCCCTCGTTTGTCCAACTCCAACCGATATATATGAGCACATTCCATTCTTCGAAAGGCGATCAATGCCAAGTCAATCTATACATAATGAAACGAAGCCGAAGAATACAACAATTTTCTGGGCCTATCAGTCTGTTTCGTAAAAACCGAGGAAAGAGGGAAAGGCGCACACTGATAATAATGTCGCCTGCGAGAAATTCCTTTAGCGGCATTTAAGGCCACTTAATTATGACCCCCGCCCCGTAAAAAATATATATAAAAAGCAGAAGAAGCAGAGCCCAATCCTAAATTCCTGGAATTTCGACTTTGACTCTGGTTAAATAACCAACTGCTGTATTTGTACATGTCGCCGCCAGTCGTCGGGAAAGAAAAACCTGGGGAATGCATTTTTAGGGAAATGCATCTGAGGGTTTTGGATACTTTATAGAGGTATTCAGAATATTTGAGGTAAATATATTTTAATAATAAAGATAATTTCCTAGATTAGGGAACGGAGAAATTTCAGGCTATAAATATTTATATAAAAGTATCTTGTTTACAAGAAAGGATTTTCATTAAAGAAAATGTCTTAATTTTTAAACTTAACTCAAACTATATCTTTTGAAATTTATTCAAGTGTTAAATATATTAATTAAAGGGCATGAAAAGGATATTCCTTGAACTGCAACACAAATATCTTTCAGGTTCTTTGTATATCTGGTTCCATAAATTATTTCCTAATTAAATTTAAGCACACTTTAGCACATTATCCTTATCCATTTGTCTTTTAGTGTCCAACTCTGGGCTGTTGTTATTTTTACCCAGCATTTTTTTTATGACCTGGCCTACGATTGTCCACCAAATTGGCAACAAAAAAAAGGGGAAAAGAAAATGTGCCCCAACATCATAATCCGCAGGATGGGATCCCAAGATTGCAGACGGCAGACTGAGGAGGCTCAGGCTCTCTTGGAGACTTGGTTCGATGAACCAATTAGATCAAACAACTTACACCACTCGCACACACACACACACACAAAGATACACCTTCTTTACTGGGTGCAACAATACAACAATAACAACAAGAATAAGGGGAAGAACAACAAAAAAGAATTCTTTACGATCGTCGCTCCGGTGCACGGTCATCAAGTCAGCTCGTTCAACATTCAAGAGGCATCGATGATAATATTCATTCATTTGATCAAACCGCCGAAGACGATGGAGACGACGACGAAGCCAGAGACGAAGACCAAGACGAAGAAGATGCAGACAACGTTGGGAGACGACGACTTTCATTATGGAGCCCCCCCTCCAAGCCCAAACTCCATCCTCCATCCTCCAGATCCCAGCTCCCTGCTGCATCATCCGCATGCACGTCCACCTCCTCCTCGTGGGCGACCGCCCAGTCCAAGACAAAATTCAAGCACGGCAAGAAGGGAAATGCTCGTACGAAATACATATTGCCAAAGTAGCAGCCAACAGCAAAAGCAACTACGGCAACATAAAGAATCCGAACAGCAGCACTATGCATCATTACACGGAAAGAAATGGGAGGCCAGGTCTTCTAAAAGCTCAATTTGGACTACATTTATATGATAAAAGGTATTTATTGGGGATATCTGGATTTTTGTAGGATTCATCTAAACAAAGACGATCTAGAATTTCCTAAAACTCAAGCACATTTTCTTCATTTAAATTTTCAAATTCAGATTTTAAGAAATGACCCCTTAAAGCTCAATTTTTTTTAGAGTTAAGGTAATCAGCTCTTTTTCAAGCCTTAGCTCAAATCAGTATTTACTATTTATTTATGTACTTATATTTAATTAAATCTCCTTTATTATTCTTACTATAATTTCACTTATTCTTCCACATAATTAAGATTCTTTTAGTTTCTGAACATCCTTAAAATAGTTTTGTAATAGGTTATCACATTCCTCAATTATTAAAAATAATGTATAAAGTTCTTTGATTGCTTATTCACTTATTGGTATACCCTTGCGGGGTATTACAATTGAAACGCACTGAAGGAGTCAGGAATAGGAATATTTTAGGTCCTTTTGAGGTAATACGTTGCCCAAAAAGTTGTGATTGTCAAAAGTCATATACATATATTTCGATTCGCCATCAAAATCTCAAATAATTGCTAATAAAATATTGAGAAAATAAATATTTAAATTTTGTTGTGATCATTTTAAAAAACAGATGAAATTAAATTTTAATTCAGATTGCAGGTTTATTAAACTAATAAAACCTATCATATAAAAGCTTTCCGAATTGAAATTAATGGCTTAGTTATGTTAAATTTCCTTAAATAAATTGCTTAGTCTTGAAAATATTCACCAATCAGTAAAAAATTCAGTAAATATATATAGAAAATTGGTTCTATATTAATTGATATATTAATAATATATAAATATGTAACATTTTGTTGTATCTTCAAAATTCGATCAATTTTGATGAGCAAGCAACATAAATTTATTGACCTCAACAATCAAACTTATAGATACTTAAGAATCCCTAAAAATATCCTAAAAAATATTTGTAATTTCCTAAACCCACACCTGTTTCCTAATTACACTTAAATAATTTCTGGAAACTTATAACTCTTTTCCAGACTTTTCTCGCTGTGCACTCAATCGACACATTCACTTATAGGTCTCAAAATCGATGAGAAAAAGGAATATGTTGAACGGGCGGTGGCGGTGGCGGCGTTCGCTTGTAGCACGGCTCAAAACTGCTGTCCGCTCGTCCATTTGTCCCCGTGTCCGCTTGTCCGCTGTCCGTTGTTGTCCGTTCACTCGCACACACAAAGATACTTGGGCCACGGGACACGACACGCACCGCACCGCACCGAAAGTGCATATGTATGCAGACGAAGCAAAGACCTCTTTTTAATGTATTGCAATTCCAAGAATTTAGGAAGAGGAACGTGAGAAACTTTGTTTTTGTTATTTTCTTTTCTTTGCATTTCATTTCAAGATACGATGCCGATCTCTGACTCCCTCCCCCTCCTTAGCCCTGTCTCACTCTCCCTCTTTCTGGCTCTCTCCCACTCGCCGTGTTTACGTCTCGAAGTCCAGGTTTCGTGAGTGCTGATAACCTGGCTAGTTTTCTGTGATGTCCTGAATCTGGCTTGTTTTTAAATGTTTTTAGGATATATTATGAGTCCTAAAAAGGTAATGGGTATTTTTAATTTAAAAAAATTTAACTTGGTTTTATAATGCAGAAAACTTTACAAGAGAAAGCTTAATGCTATACGTACTTAAATTAGGAAATTACAGAGAACTCACTTCACAAAAACGTATCTGAAGGAATTCGGAGGGATTTTGAGGTTTGATTGTTGAGATCATTTAAGATATACTATTTGCTAATTGAATTTTAAAGATACAGATATAACCTGTTATGTACATAACTAGGAAATCTTAATAATTCAATACAATAATAGAGATATATACATATATGGATAAAACAAAAAGTCCACCTCTTTTTGATCCATTTTTCCCATTTTGATACACAAATGTAAACCTGTATACAAAAGCACCTTCAAACAAATGTTTACCAATAAAATACATTTCGCAATTGCAAAAAATAATGACGTCGACTTCTTAAAATAGTTCTTAAACGTATTGTTTAAACATTGTGTTGCAGTTTATTGAGATATTGCAAATGTTTGCCAACTTAACTCAAATGTTTTACCCATAAATATTAATTCAGTAATGTCTAAAATTACGTTTTTACCATTAATATCCTGGTTTGTGATAGAGTAAGATTAATTCTTAAGCAAAATATTTAAAGTTGTAAAGGTTTATTTAGAAACAGAGCATTTTTGCTTTCCTTTTTCTTCAGATTTATGAAGCTGTACTTTTAATATTGAATATCTTTGGGATTTTCGAAATAAACCTTGAGTTTCATTTTCTAAGCTCGAAAGTGTCATATCCAAATTAATTTAAGATTAAAAAAAAGTTAATTATGTTAATCCTTAACTGCATTTTTTCGTGTTTATTATTCCAGGTTTTTTTCTGCGCACTTCAAGTGTTCATCCCTGTTTCTTGGGTGCCCAGGCTCGTATCCGAAAGTCAACGACGCGTCTTCGTCGTCGGCGGTGGCTATTACTCTTACATTGCTCCTACATCAGGTTTTGGCCATGGACATGGACTCGTGTGGATTTGGGAACTGGTGGACTCGTGGACGCTGCTGCTGCTGCTGCCTCAGTTGGCGTCGCAGTTGCAGTTGCAGTTGCATTTGCCGTTGCAGTTTGCAGAATGCCCCAGACCCAGACATTAATATTGTATACACTTAAAATTCTTTGTGGAATTTCGGTGCCAGCGATTCCCCGGCGGGTGCAGTGGGGGCCACAGCCACAGAGAGTGGGCCATATGCCGGTGTGTGTGTGTGTGTGTGTGTGTGCAGCAGCAGACTTGGCTAATAAAGCCGGCGACAGGAGAAAGCCAAATTCCGAGAGCACAACATTGTAGCACTCCTCCTTGGGTGGTGTGGTGTGGTGCCCGAAGCTGAGGTAAACAACGCCGGGAACTGGTGGTCAAAAGTGGAGCTGGAGCTGCATTTAGTTATTCTGTTTGCTCGTCAATTGCTTCTCCTTGTTTTGCTTTTCTTTTTTTGATTTTTCCTCTTTTTTTTGCATTCACTGTGATTTTTGCCAAGTGTATGCGTGTGTTTGTTTGTTGGTTTGTTGTGCTGCGTGTGCTGGGCACATTTCTTTTGGGATGCCGCTGATCGGTCTCTGGCTTGGGATCGGGCTGGAGACGGGTCTGGGGGCTGTGTGGATGCCTCCGGAATGTGCATAATTTTTTTTTACGTTTTTATGGGGTAGCAAGAAGGATTTTCTATAGGAAGTATTGCTCTAAATTGATTGATTTATTTATGTATTTAAAAAAGGTTTATTTATTAAAAGGATATCAAGAAATTGTTTAATTTGACAAAGAAAAGTTTCCAAAAATGAGTTATTTTTAAATATTAATAAGATAGGTATTTGAATGTTTTAAAGTACATGATTTTTGAATTCCTAAACAAGGCTTTATTCCTAAATGTTTGACGTTTTTTCACTAAAGTAGTAGGATTCTTGAAAACTTTAAATAAAAGTATTTAAGAAGTAAGTAAGAAAGCTCCACAAAGTTCAATTTTCTCAAATATGCAATTTTTGAAGTTGGTATTGATTCTGAAATAATACCCTAATAATTCTTATAATTCTTTATCCCAGGATATTCTTTATTCGATCCCTGGCACTCTCTGTCCAGCAGCAGCATTCTTGCCGCTTTGGCTTGCTTTTCTTGACTGATTTTTTTTGCGGCTTTTTGTTTTCTTTTTCTTTTTCCTTTTTCTTTTCCTTTTACTGTGTGGCGCAGGGCAGCAGCGACAAAATAGCAGAATCCTGTTGCCATGATCGTTAACAAGATGCCGGAGACAAGGCAAGGGGTGGCTGTGGCTGCAGAATGGAGATTGCCGGACGGAATCTGGAATCTGTGGGAGCTTCGAAAATGTTGGCGGCAGCCAAATTAAATAGGCGCAAGCGCTTTGAGTTAGCCACGAGTTGTCTGAATCCAGAATGGGATTTTCAACTTGGTGGTGTGTTATTTTGGGTCTTAAAAAGGGTATATGGTTTTTTGAGATTAATTATATAAAAAAGAAATAGAGAAATGTGATATATACGAGGTCAACCGAATTGATCTGGAGGAAGATCAGGCTAGAACTAAGGACACCAAATTGAATTTCAATGAAGTTTGCTTACAGAAAACTAGAAGGTTACATTAGTTTAAAGCTATTAAAAATATTTTGTACAATTGTTTTCATGCCAAAACTTAAATTTTGCAAAAATTCAATATTTTAATGATTAGGGTGCAAAAAAATATCAAGTTAAGAGTATTTATTTATTTAAATTCCAGGTATCTGCTAGTCTATAACATTTCTTCCTGTTGGTGTTGTGTTGTTGAATTTTTTCTGTTGTTGTTGTTGAATTTTTGTTGTTATAGTTGCTGTTGTTCTTGTTGCCGCTTTGGCGAGTTGTTTGCGAGTTGATTGTCCTCTCACCTCAAGTTTTTGGCCTGAGCTGCCGCCTGGAATGCTGCCTTACGGGTAGAGAGAGAGAAAATCTTCTCACCTTTCTGATCTCGCGAGGGGATGTGGGTCTGAGGAGGGGGAAGCTGCAGGGAGGCGGCTGCAAGCCCAAAGGATCGGGATGCGGTTCGTTCTTGTTTTTCTTTTGAATTCAGCTTTGTGTGTGGATGCTGGTGCCTTTTTTTTCGGCGGTACTACTACTTGGCGTTGTCTAAAGTATGTTTGAGTACACAGGGTCACTGAGCGAAATAGGAGGGTCCTAGATTAAGGAATTAAGAAAGAGCTAAATTACGGATTTAAAAAAGAGCTAGATTAAGGATTTAAAAAAGAGCTAGCTATTTTCATTTAGGATTTTACGAATATGTAATGGCAAGAATGTTGATTTATTAATTAGGTTCTTTTTAATTAAGAAATCACAACCCCAAAGATACAAAATTTGTTTTAATTATATTCTCCTTTAATCAAATTTTTGCAAAAGTATGTATGTTCTCAGATATTAATATTGTTATTAAAGTTTGTTTTAAAATCTACAGTTTTGCACTATATATTGTTATTAAAAATTATAAATATATTGTTAAGAGATAAACTACATTTTAAACTAATGGATACTATACTACAAAATAAACTTCTTATTAATGATTTGGTCATAAAATCACTACAAAGTCCTCATAATAAGCTACAAATGATATTAAGTTACATAACAAATCAAGAATAATTCTTTGTAATGATATATGAAGCTTTATGTATTATAATTTTCTTAAAAGGCTTAGTTTTATGGGAAAAGCTTCTTTTATACCAACAAAAAAGGCATTATCCTTCTGAAAACTTTTGTTCAATATTATAAAATATCTTATTTTACTACATAACCGCGTTATTAGATAATGAAATAAGGCTTTCTTTCTTATTTAAAGGGTTTTCCCTAACAAAAGTTAACACTATTTACAATCTAGCCTAATATTCTCCCTACTAAACCATTCTTTTCTCTCAGTGCCCCCGTGTATGCCGTTCATTATGATTATTTTGTTTGGGCTGCCTTTGGCCTGTGTGCAAAAATCCGCACATAATCTTGCAAAACCAGTAGAACAACAACACCAAAGGATGCGGACAGCTCTCGGCTCATTTATAATGCGAGCGTGAGTGTGTGTGTGTTTGTGTTTGTGTGAGCCAAGAAGGCGCAAAATCCCTTGCCCTATCCTACCTCCTCTCCGGTCCGTCTGGCTTTTTATCTCTTTGGGATTTCGCCTTTTGTCCTGCTCAACGCATTCGAGTTTTCCCAGAAATGTTAATTATAATACTCACAAACATACATAATTACTCGCATTTCGCATTTCGCTGCCGTAGTTCCCATCACCGCCATCTCCCATATCCTGTTTACGCGGCTCTGGATCCTGTCCGCGTGTCCGCCGATTGTCCGTTCTCGTTTATTAATGCGCCAAATAAATTTGCATGCTATGCACATTTTTGTTGTTGTTGTTTTGCCGTTCATTAATGCTTCTTGTTTACTTATATTTCGAATATTTCTTTTCTTTGCAAAATTTTTCGGGGTTCCTTTTTTTGCGATTTGTTGGTCAATCGCAAAAAGGGTTTTTCGGTGCGTGTGAATATTTCAGATAAATAGGGGAAATATCAACAACATCAAAATGCACATTACAAAAGGAAGGGGTGACTTTTCAAGGCTATAATTTGGGTCATAATGAAATTCTGTTAAATGTTACTAAGCTGTTTATATTTTAAAATATCATTGAAAGGTATTTAGAAAGTGGTCATTTATTTACAAATTTTAATAAAAGAAAATATATTTTTCAAGAATTTCTAATAGGATTTCAGTGCTTTGAATATACTAAGACATTTGTAACTAAAAGTTAGATATAATTTATTAATTTTCAAAGAGTTAAACATTTTTCAGAATAATTTCAAAAAATATTATTCATATTAGGCATTAAAATATAATGTTGACATTATTTATTATGAAAAGATCAAGTAATTTTAATTCAAAAGTGTCGCAGATTAAAAAACAAATTTCAAATTATATGAAATTCAAATGCATAATTTATAACATGACTTTTTTAAAGAATTTATCTTACTTTTAATATAAAAAATATCAAGTTTTTTCATTATTAAACATTTGTGCAACGAAAAATTGCCGAACAAAAATATAAATATTAAACTAACATTCATAAAATGACGTACTTATAATTATAATAAATTATTACTAAAGAAAAAACACCTTTAACACTTAAAAACCCAAATTAAGCTCAATTATTTTGCGGATTATGTAATTAAGCTAGAAAACAGAAGGTATTTTATTAGCTTTAGTAATCAACGAAAATCGAATTTGTCAATCAATATTCAATATTTAATTGCTTAATTGACACAGAAAAAATACAAAACGAAAAACAAATGCAAGGCAAAAGCAATAAAGTTTAAACAATTTGTTACAACGCAGTTTTTAAGTTTTCTATGAAAATTTATAAAATCGCCGCCATTATGTTTTTGCCGTTCGACCCCCCTCATCCCCTCTCTCACCACCCCTGTGACGTTCTCCCGCTCTCCCAAAACCCCAAAAGTAGAGAGAGAGGCCCTCCCACTTGCCCCCCCGCGCAAAAAATCAACAGCAACAACAATAAGAACAACAGCAAGAATGTCAAAAACTAACATAAACCTTAACGTCGTCTCTCACACACACACACATACAGATACACTGAATATGCCAATTGATCGCTCACTCTCTCTCGCACACACAGGGCGCCACTTTATCTCACCTACTCACTCACACAGCCCCCCATGAAAGAGCTTTATAGGTGTGTAGGTGCTCTCTTTCGGGCACACTCAGCCATACAAACGCAAATACTAATCGCTGTGGAGCGAACGAACGGCAACAACAACAACAAAAACAACAACGGCGATCACGTATTGCGCAGATACGTGAGCGTGAGATTCGAATTTGGTGCGGGAGAGCAAGTAGGGGGACGGGACCCCAAGAGGGACAGCATCTAGGAGGTGGGGGACGGGGCAGAGTGAGGGCCAACTAACGCCACCCTTGCCAGCAAAGCGATAATGAACAAGCAAAAGCGACAAAGAGTGAGGTGGGGAAACCAGAAAGATCGAGGGGGGAGTCAGAAAGAGCGAGGGGGAGCCCAGAGAGCGCAAGGCGGTGGCGGTGGCGGAGAGAGCGAAACCAGTTGCCGTGGCACGTCGACCACATTCCAAACGAAAGAGGTTAGACCTCTCATTTCATTCACAATTTTCAACGTTCAACGTAGTTGTTGTTGTTGTTGTTATTGTTGATGTGGTGGCTGCAGCGGCGTCGGCAGAGGCCGTGTCAGCGTCTGCATGTGTGGGGGCCGCCGCATTTTGGAGTTTCCACTACACTTCTGTAGTTGTTGCTGTTTTTTCTCTTGCTTCTTCTTGTTCTTCTTTGGCGATGGGATGCTTGGCGCTTGGCATGCGACACCCCACAGGAAAAAAAGAACAGGAAACCAAAAAAAGAAAAACAAAAGAAGATACCCCAAAGGGAAACAAACCGTTAAGGATGGGAGTTCGGAATACCCTGGCAATCATATAATTTAAATCGCTATCAACAGATATATATTGGTTATTTTTAATATTTATATTTTAATTTGAGGTTAGAACCTGGATATCCTTATAAATTTTTTTTAGAGAGAAAAGAGTTATAATGATAAAAATTCAGACTTTATTTTTAACTTCCCTGAGGAAACTACAATACCCTCTGTCCTAAGAAAAAGCTCTCAAAGAACAGTAATCAAAGAACAAAGAATCAGAGGTGGCGTGGCGGCTGAGGTAACTAACGGCAGCTTAAAGCCGATCAATCGCTATCGATATCGGTGTTTGTGCGCCTTGTATTGTTTATCTTTTGTCAGTGCGTCTTTCAATTCATTCCATTTCCATGTTGCCTTGCAGATAAGAAAATAACCTGATAACGCCGCACATAAAGAAAGAAAGAAGAAGATAGGCAGGGGTTGGGGTTGGGGGTGGACACACAAACGCAATCCTTGACGGCAGCAAGCGGCATTTCAAATGCTTCACAATTTATAACCTGTTTGCCTTAATTTCTTACTCAAATGGCCAACGAATTACAATAAATTCCTTAACCAGGCATGTAATCGCGTTATCATCATTATTTACAATTATAACAGCAGCACACACGCACACCTACAAAAACTTAACTGAGAAATAAAAGTGGAAGATGGATGAAGAAGAAGAAGTAGCAAAAGACTTTGGACTGGAATGCACCAAGAGAAATGTATTGGAGAAGGGAAGAGGAGATGTTAAAATGAAATATTAAATAATTTTTGACTAATTAAGTAAAAGAAGAATGCAGAGATTGTCCTCAAAAAAATTACATTGTAGTCTTCTTAATATATTTTTATTTTTTATTTGTTGTGCTAATTTTTTTTATTTTTAATGTTTATAATTATTATTACTAGTTTGAAAATCGTCATATTTCTCTGTCCTATTCCTATTTCTGACTCGCATAAAGGCAATGCTAATACCACTTCTTAAAAGCGCACATCTAATTTCGAGCAGTGCAGAACATAACTTATAGATATGCACTCGTATCTCTTAGATAGTTTCGCTTGTCTCTGTGCCGCCTGTGGCATATAGCGTACATTAATAATAATAACAGCAGCAGCAACAACTTGCATACGAAGCAGAAGCAGCAGCAGCAACAGCAGAAGAAGAGGAAAGCAGTGTGCACATACCTCTACACATACTTCAGTGTTACCTAATTAAAGTTTACATCAAGTACGAAGTACGGAGCTTGCTGTCGCCGTCTCTGTCGCTGCCAGTTATAGCAGCAACATCAGCAGCAGCAGCAGCAGCAGCAGCAACAACATGATTCATTGGAATGCAAAGAATTTTTATATGTTTCTATCTACGTTGATGGCTGTTGCTTTTTACAATTTCAATATGTGTGTGCGATGAATGATTTTGTAACACAGCAGAAAAGCAACAACAACATCTGAGGCAGCAGCAATAATAACAACGGCAACACACCAAGAGAAACGAAACACCCTAAAAACATCAAGGCAAACACTGTGCATGTGGAATGCAGTAATGGGCCAACCATAACAAAACAACCTAAAAACTATCAGGGGGAGCATTGGGGGGACAGGCGGGGCGATCTTCGAGTCCGGAGAGTCCGACAGACGGACAGACGGACAGACAGACAGACAGACGAACGGACAGTCTGTTAGTCAAATAGACAAGCAGGCAGACAGACAAACAATCCAATAGATAGACAAATAAGCTTGGCACTATTCGTATCTCCCAGATACCCCCCATTGCCTCCCGCAAACCCCTTTCCATAGACATCGGGGCAAATTAGAAACGAATACGAATGGGAAAACGGAGGAAATATCTTCCAATCGAACGGCACTCACTAAGCAGATCAGATTAGGGATCTATCAATGGACCAGAAACAATTATGCGGATAAGGCCGTGGTGGAGTGGAAGTGGTCGCCAGCAAATGGAGGAGGCTCCACTGACACTTCAGATAACCAGAGACAGAGACCCAATTAAATGTTGCTTCATCCCAAATTGTTATTATTCGGATTATCTATAATGTGCCATATAGAATAATTCTTTGATACTGTTAACAGTTATATCATCATCATAACACCATGGTATCATGGTATCATTCATTTTGATTTCGTTGGACTAAATTGGGTTTTGGAAACATTACAACTTTCTTAGGATTTTAATGAAATTGCAGTTTATGTCTCGAAAATAAATAGTTTTGTTTAGGGAAATCGAAACAAAGAGGAAGCTTTATATAAATATATATCAAGGATATTATAATATGGACTCTGACATGAAATCTAACGATTTTCTTATTATTTAAAAGATAATAAATAGCAAAGAAGCTTGTTTCTTTAAGTTAACTAGGTTTATGTTAATATAAACTTCTTACTTTGACTTGAAAGCTTACAAATTTTTAAACTATATAAATATAGTTATTTAAATTACATTAAGAATAACATTTAGGCTTTAACAAGAACCAATCCAAACTCCCAGAAACATAAATAGTTTCCTTTTTAAATAAGCAATTAAATAATAACAACTTAAAATTCCCAGAACTACAGTTTACTCTTTAAATAAATAATTAAGGACATAGTTCAACCATCAACTTTCCCAGAAACCATATTCCCAGAAAAAAAACCAAATATTCAATGCAATAAAAGTACACACAGCATTTATCAGAGCTCCAATACTCTCACTGATTGAAAACCACTTTCCTTCGTCGTTCCCATTTCCCAGACCATGCATTTCCCAGGACTGAACTCTCCCAAGGCTGGCCAACAAATTAGTTCCAAAGGATAAGAAAATATTATGACGATCATGAATGGCATTTACAGCCATTGGACCATTGGACCACTGGACCGATCCGATTCCCAGGGAAAATATCTCACGCTGCCTCTCCAGCTCCCTTTTTCTCTCTCTCACACACACACGCACGCACATCCCCGAGCCGAGAGTATCGATAAAAATTGATTGCATATTTACAGTAATCCCGAAAAGGTCTCCGGGCGATTCCAGGAAGCATCTTTGAGATGCCGCACCGCACCGCACCGCACAGGGATCGAATCTGAACGGTCAGGGCTGAAATGTGTCGTCAGGGTATAATATAGTATCTCGGGATCCGTACTTGTTTGTAATCAACACATCACTTCCCACACTTGACGACGCGTCGGTCGAGGACAGCGGCAGTCGATCCTTTGATATTGGCACACCCACGCACCACATGGGACGGGGGTATTTTCCTGCACTGAGAAAATTAAGGAGGGCTTCAAAGATACATATATTTTCATATATGTTTTAGGGGGTTTTAGGTATACCTGACACTAAAGGGTTTTTCTTTGCTTAAGATTCCCAAGTATTTTTCCAAGAAGTATCTATACCAAGTAGATTCTACTTCCAAAATATATTTTTAAACATAACTATTAATTATTTGGTCATATATGAATAGGATGTAATTATATGTTTTTATCTTCTTCAAATTCTAATAATGTCTTTTAAATCCCAAGTATTTCTAGAGAAGGATATACTCGTATTGTTTCTGCACATCTACGAATAATCAATTTAAGTTACTTAAAAAAACGTAATATTTTATTATATTTTTATTTTAAACAATCTCCTCTCCTCAAATATCGCTCCCAATTTCTTTGCAGTGCACCCATAACTCCTCCTAATCACTTCACATTTGTATTCATTCTGTAATCTGTGGCACAGGAAGTTATTGTCAGCGAAAATGATTACACGCTGACAAAATCAGCCAGGGCCCATGGTGGTGGTCCTGCCCCTTCCTCCCCTGTTATATTTCCCGGAAAATCGATTCCGAGCATTAAGGAAAACATTGAATGCAAGTGACCAGCCAAGAAACAAATACTATATATGGGCAAGTAGGTGCCGGTGCCGGTGCCGCTGCTGGTGTCCACTGTTTTCGTTCTGCATTCTCGGGAACGCCCTGGCAATTCAAGAACCGATCCCATACTATCCCATCCGATCCGATCCTATTTCAAATGGCTCGTCGACTCAATGACTTCTACGAATTTCGCAACTGGTGACCACCGGACGACTGGCACCACTTGGCTATGTTGCACGCAGGGAGCCTGCCCAGCAGGCCATCATCTCCGACCCGGGTCCAGATCGGCCAGCATTATGCCCAATTTGTTTGTTGTCCCAATCGTCGCCTTTTGAAATCGCCGACGCCTTGAATGCCAGTGCATTATTATCCCCGGGACCGGGACACTTGAGAACTCCGATTGTGGCCTGTGCTGTGTCGCCGTCGTCTGGCCAATGTCTGACTCTAACTTGCCCCAATTTGCGTGGGCGTGGGTGCGAGGGTCTCAGTGGGAGTGTGAGTGCCTGGCCTGTGGGAATGCGATTCCGGGGAGTTCCCAGTATTTAAAATTCAGCCACCGAAAGTTCGATTTATAATTGAAAAGTCACACCAAAGATGAGAGCCAGTTCGATGGGAGTTTTTTTCTCAAGTTTCGGTTGAGCCGTGGCTAAAATAATGTTAATTAAATAATAAAGCACAAGTTAAATAAGGTTTGAAAGTTATATAGTAAAGGTAATACGGGTAGTGATAGGGATTTGTCTATAAGAAATATATCTATGAAGGAGGATTCTCAAAAAGACTAAAAACGGAGCTGTAAAATAATTCAAAATGTTGTGTATTCTAAATTTCAAGTTGTTAATACATATATATATATATGTTAATTTCTTATATATATTTCCTACAATTCGATTAACAATAATTTCTTGAATATGAGCTAGAAATATGACTCCCTTTCTTCTTGTGAAACCAAAATGAAACCTTAGACTTAATTTCCGCTGTGAATGGTCACGATAGACTGCATTCTCGATGCCCAATGAAGTCGCCGAGGTGTCAAGAGTTTAATTTTCAATAATCCCCCATATTGGGGAGAGGGCGGGGAACCTGCCACACCTCCTGAACCCTCTTTCCTCCCCCCCACTCGCGACACCTCACGGGGCGCTGTAAATTGGTTTCGCACCCACGGCCAGCGCCAGTCGCCAGCCAACTTTGTTGTCCAACTCTTTCTCACATTCTCGGCCAGGCTCGAACCGAGTGGCCTCCACTCCGCGCCACTCCACACTCCACACTCCACACCACTCTCTCCCCCGTGTTTGCTCAGCTTTTGAAGTTGCAGCGACAACATCATCACCAACCCATCCCATTCCATCCCATCCCATCCAATTCCATCGCCATCCCATCGCCGGAGCATTGTGCATTGTTGTTATGTTAAGTGCGGCTCAGCCACGGATCTCTGATCCACGGGATGAAGGCACTGGGAGAAAGCTTAGGTATGCAAGGTATTTATTTAGCTCAAATTGAACTTTAAATAACATTTTAATAAAGTTTAGAGAGAGAAACCTGCTCGAAGATGCTTCTTAAAATTTTGTTTATAAGAAATATGAAATCCAAAAGATATTATTATTATTTATTTCTAGGTTCTTATTAAAATTAAAATCATTTGTTAGTAAAATAATAAAAAAACTTTAACTATAATATATTTAGCAAATATTTTGTAAATATTATGTTATTTATTATGGAATAATATTATGGAATGGCTTCTCTAAAGTGTTTTAGACAAATTGTTGTTAAATAAGGATAATTTTTTTTATTTTTTTTTTCTATAAAACCTCTTAAGAATCTAAATCAATCTATCTACCTATAATATAATATTTTAGTATATAACAATATCATTCAATTTATTACTTACATATTTTTCTAATTTTCTTCTGCGTGTAAGGTCTCTTCGTTTTCTGTTTGAGTCTCCGTCTGAGTTTAAGTTGAAGTTTGAGTTTGAGTCTAGGCTGCATTTGAATATGAAAAACGTGGTGCGTTGTTGTTACTGCTGTCATTGGAATGCGAGGAATGCAGTTTTTCCCCGGACTCTGCCCCAGTCTTGGCCCCAACTCAGCTCGTCTTGGCCTCAACTCCACCCCCTTTCGGCTCTTTGTTATCAGCTGCAGAGCCCTCATCTGCTTCTAATGCCAGATGCAGATACACTGAGGGAAAAACCATTCTAAGATAAGGAAAATGCAGACTTTGTAGGATAATTTAACAAGCTGAAAATAATACAACTTATTTAAAAAATAAAAGTATATCTTTTACTTCTTAAAAAAATAACAAAGAACATTTTAAATAATAATAATGACATGTTCCATGTAACATTGCAGCTGCTGACTTTCTAACCCCAGTGCAGGGAGTGTTCCCTGGCAAAAATCGGGGATATATAGTGGCCTGGTCCGATTTGCAGGCGGATGCCTTCTGAGTGGCTAATCTGCAGCATCTGCATACAATGAGACCGGGGAGAGGGCAGAGACAAAGGCAAGGCTAATTTTTGCCGAATACGGTTGCACCAACCAACCAACCAACCTACTATCATTATCATCATCATCATCAGCTAACGCCCCTCTCTGCATTTTCCCGCCCTCTTCCCCCTGCTGCACCATGGAAATCCCAGACCCAGTCCAACGGCCATTTTCATGCAAGAACGCGGAAGAATGACTCAAGAACTGTGCACAATAATTCGAAAATAAATGCTGAGGAAAGCAAAGCAAAAGGAGAAAACCAAAGGGAATATCTAGGCGGTATTCTATATACTCTAGACATGGAAATCCAAAACTTATTTTGCTATTAAATCGGCTCTTTGATCTGACATATAGGTTTAGTTTTAACTTAATTTTCAGAATTTTAAGTGCCATTAACTGTGGAAATCTGATCTGTTTTACGAATAAACACATCTTTATTTAGGTAATAATGTGCAGGAAACAGTCATAAATTTCTAATTGTCGTGTTCAAGTTGTATAATAAAGTCATTTATGAGTGAGTCACAAGTTAATGTTATTTTGGAAATGAACAAAAATGTCTAGGTTTTCCACTGTATAAGAAGTTGAGTCTTATTTGTTAAAACTACTTAATTCGAAACTTCTTTAGAAAAGATATTTCAAAACTTACGCTTTTAAGATGAATATTAGCCACTTAATATCTTATGTAAATATGGAAAATTCATTCATTTAAAAACCAATTATATAATTAACATTTCATTAACCAATTATAATTTAATTGCCTCACCAAAGCCTTTCATTAATTACTATCCTTCTCATCGAGAAACGTTAAACATTAATTCTATTCTATATATTTTATGGCTGATAAATAAAGTTAAAGCACCACGAGACTCGACTTGGTGAGGGCATGGAAAAGTGCTCATCGTTTGCATCTTCTGCACATGCAATGCCAACTTGGACGGATGTGGATATATCTTTCTGTTGTTGCTATATTTATTGTGTGTTGCTGTTGTTGTGCCCTGGTCTAGACCTGATCAACCACTGTTGAACTGGAAGGTTGTCTGCCGATTGCCGCCGACTGGCACTGTTGCCAGGAGCGGATGGGAGCCACCAGAGCCGGAGCCACCTTGGATCTTGGATGATATGGCATGGGATGGTATGGTATGGCCAGCGACGACGACTATCAATCAAAACATCAACAGCAGCACGGAGATCGGGAAAAACTGCGAGGGGGAAGAGGAAAAATGCTGAGGCTGGTCTAAGTTTAGCCCGCCTTTTCCTCAGATGCTAAGATGCTCAGATGCTCAGATGCTCAGATGCTGATGTATCCATAGAATAGACGACACACTCACACATCCGAATCCGTGATGCTGATCTAACTGTCTGTGACAAATTTTATTTCTGTAGCGGATCTGTCTGCGTTTCCCTCGGCCTTCCCCCTCCCTTGGCCGCGGGAAAAATCTAATGTCACTTCGCAGCATATTTAAAAGCACATAAAGATGTTTTAGACAAAAATAAAAATCGAAACTTCTCAGCAACGTCTGCTGCTGCTGACCGACGAAGCCGCAATGATTACACTTGGAGAAAAGGAGGATAATTATTTAATGAGTTTTAGAATCACTGATTTTTAGAAATTAATGTTTTAAGTGTAATCTAGATAATTACATTTTTTGGCTCTAGTTTTTGTTTAATCGTAGGTTGGATGATTATTACTTTTAGGCTAAAATTGCTTCAAAGTTTTTGGAATTTTTAGGTTGGAAACATCTTGAAAACAAAGTTTATCTGCTTGAGAATTATAAGGGTTGTGTACATACCAAATTTCATATTGCTAACCTTTATAGATCCTGAGATCTATAAGGTTTTATGTTATCAAAGAAAATGTTCTTCTAAAAGAGGTATTCTTTAATTACATTTTCTATAAATACAAAATCCAAAATAACAATTGCCTTGTTATTAAGCTTCCTGAAAGGCTCTATAAATTTTTAAAAATTTCCATTCCCCAAAAAATCCCTATTTCCGCTCAGTGTCCTGGGTCTCATCGCTCCCTCTCGCTCAGTCTGCTGCTGGGTCCGTGCTTCCTGCAGACTAAAACATGCTCGAAAATAGCTAGCCAGACGTTATGGTAATGGTGGCGCTACGTCGGCCAGGGCTTCCTCTTGGACCAGGGCTGAACTTCCGCCGGATATTGTCCTTGAGGCTTGAGCCTGCTGTAGAGTAATCGGCACTGCCTACTTTTAGGCGCCACCGGAAGTGAAGTGCAGATAGACGGAGGAGCTTCAGGTATTTCTTCTCCCTAATATGCAAATGACTCATTACGATGGCGGTTTATATATGCGGCCGCAGCCCTGGTCGCCGATATTCGCACACAAATTAAACATTGTCTGGCGGCCGCCGCCTCTGACCGACATCGACATCAACGTCTCGTTCTGGCAATTCTTTCGCGACGCTTTCTTTGAGTAATGGACAGAATTCGCTGAATACGCATGTGGACAGACGAGAGCAATAGGATAGAGTTAGGAAATACTATGAAAATGAGATATGGAAAAGTATATAACAATACAAAAAAATGATTCTTAAAATAAGACAAATTATAAATACAACAAAATTACAGTTTTTGTTTAGATTTAAAATGTTTTCTTTATAATATTATATGTTTAATGTTTAATTATATATAAATGCAAAAAAACGTTATTCTTAACAGATATACAAATAATCAAGGCCCTTTCTTATTTTTTTTTTAGTAAAAAACCCTATTTCCTTGACCGCAACTGTGATGCGAATGCGATTTCAAGTGAGGGGAAATGGGGATTGGTTAGGGGAAAGCGCCGCGTACCTCGTATTTTACCGCACTGCGACGGGCGATGGAAGATGGGAGATGGACACGGGACACGGGACATGGCTATATGCATACATACATACCAGATCTTTCCCAAATTCAAATTCAGATTCACTTGCCCACAAAATTAGAAATTTAAAGCAAGCGAATGGCACACAGCAACAGCAACAATAAAAAATACCAAGCAGCAGTTTTTCAGTATCTAAAAGTAGCGAAAAAAGGCAACCAAAAAAAGGGAAAACTTCAGGGATTCATAACCAGGAAGTTTCCAATTTTTTTGAAGTTTAAAATAATAAAAATAATTTTTAAAATGGCTTAAAGTGTTTCCCAAAAGCTTTAGTTGGTTTTTTATCTAGAAATTATTAATTTAAACAAGTTCTTTATTAAAATGTATTTCTGTGGAAAACTATAGTAAATAGTTGATGTATTTTAATCATTAATTTAATGGTCCTTGTTATGGAAGCTCTTCTGTTAAAAAAAAAAAAAAACAAAACAGGAAAAGCCCACAAGGCAAACAAATGTTCGTTGCCTTTCGCTTGGCAATTGCTCTCTCTCCCCCCACGAAAGAAGATTTATTTAAAGTTCTTCGGGGGGCGCTTGGCCATTACTCGAAATGCTTTCCTTTTTTAATTTTTTTTGTTGCTCTCCTAGAGCATTGTCTGGGAATGCCCATCCGATCCCATTGCCCTCGTCGAATCACCATTGCCCAGTGGACCTCGGTGAGCGCAGAAATGCAGCAAGTTCGGGCAAGAAAAGCCGCAAATTTAAGGGAAAGATGTAGGTGGCTTTAATTTTTGAGCAGAGAAAAAGGAAACTTTTAAAAATATATTACATCTACTAATAAAATAGTTAAATAAATAATCTTTATGACCAAATAAACTCTTCTGATTAATTAGAGAGAAAACTTACAAGTTAAGTGTATACTGGTAATAATTGAAATATTTCCTGTTTGAAATTAAACAGCATTGTAAAATTTTAATTTATAAGCTTTAATTAAATATCTTTAAATATTTCATAAATAGTATCTACTTGGTAAAATTTCAGGCTGCATTTATGGCTTAACCTACAGCCACATTTTCAATCTCCAACTGACTGACAGACCAAGATTCCCCTGCTGTTGTGGCATTCCATCCATCCCATATGGGAGGGATGATGATGATGTTCGGGGAGGAACACGAACAAGAACTAGAGCTATGGCCCAATCATTACAACTCAATCATCGGTCGAAAATAGCAAACTTCTCTCAAGATTCCAAACCATTTCCGTTATTTTTGGAAGCCATTGGAGGGGTCGTCCATCCAAATCCCGGAAGAGGGAGCCGATTCTCTAGCCACCCCCCTAGATTCACACTCATCCCGAGATCTCATGGTGATTTAGGAACACAAAAATCCGAAGGGGGGAAAAAGGTGAAAATCCAGAAGCAGAAGGAATGTTCTATTTCGGGCATACCGGAACTGAGGAGGGAAGATTCCGATTGATGTGCTCCATGCTCTCTTCCGCCTGGCCCTAGTCTTTGGAAAGTGGAATTCTCCTTGGTGGGCGTTGGAGTCCAGATTTTTTGTGCTGGTGTCATAAAAGCCAGCGAAATGGTAATAGATCTGGGTGTTTATGACCCGAAAGACTGTGTCATCTGGAAATGTTATCTAAAAATAATAATAAAGTGCCAGCTTAATGAAGTGAATGCCCCAAATAAATTGATTCCTTAAGTAAATTTACAAAAAGTAAGTTAAAATTCAATGAAAACAGTAAAGGTATTAAATAAATATATCAAAATAATTTTCATTTAGGAAATCCACTTCAAAATGGCCAAAGTCTAGTGCCAAACAGCAAGTAAACCCGATTGTACCTTTGTCACATTCATTGGAACCATTAGAAAATTGAACAATAACTTCGAGGCGACTTAATTATAATCCCTAAGAGCGGAGAGTAGCACCACCCCAGAAGTATTATATTTCACTCCGGTTTGCTCCCTGGAACCGACTCAGTTCCCATCAGAGTCACAAGGCGTATGTTTCATTGGCCAAAAAAGGCCCAAAAAGGGGTTGGGCCCCTGTTGATCTTTGCCGATTTCCTGTCCTGCCCGATCGCACGTAATTGGGTGTCCCGCTAAAAAAGTCATAATCACCTGTCCATCCTTTATCACGACAAACCCGTACAGACACCTTGGGAAACCGAATCGAACCGAGGCGCGGCGAGGCGAAGCGAAGCGCTTGCCCCGAGCTCAAAACGCCGTAAAGCGATTTTTATGCACCGAGTGCATCGGACCTCGGGCTCAGGGCGGAGAGGGAAAAGCTGAACAGAACAGAACAGACCAGAAAACCGAACAAAACAGAAAGACCAAAGACAAATTCCTGCGTTTTTCCAGGAATTCACTCAATAAACTCAAACAAAACCCAAACATTTAACAAACGAGCCCCAGCCACAGCCACAGCCTCAGCCTCAGCCCCATCCCGACGACGACGACCGCGACGGCGAAGATGCTGACCAAGACGGAAGACGAGGATGGGGTACACAGTGACAAATAATTGTTTATCTTGTTTTTATCAGTTTCTGTAATTTATACCTAATGGTTATAAAAAGTAAAATAATTGTTTAAACAGATAAAAAGCAAACTAGTTTGAGGTATAATAATTTGATGTATAGCATGCTTTGAGGCACCATTAAAATAGGATTTCAGCACTTCAAAAATTCATTTCTATCTTTAAAATATAATAAGAGGCTACAGCAGTCCCTGGGGTCTTGAAAACCGTTTAAAATGGTTCCGAATCTGTGCTTCAAAATTCACACCACTTTAGAAAACATTTTTAAATATTTTTCAAAACCTTTTAAATGTGATTTTCTAAATCCTAGTAATTGCTACGATCTTTAACTATTTTTCCTTGTATTTATTCTTTTTAATATCAAGTTGTAATTTTTATTTCCAGTGCATTACCTGATAGCAGAGCCTTGGGTAGGAGGGCTCAGGAGATGAGAGGAGACGACCATGCGAAGCGCTGAGCAAAACACAAAATAAACCAAAAAGCTGGCAAGGAATTTCAAACAAGAACACCATCACAGTGCTATTGCACTCCCAGAAGTTGGAAGTGAAGCGGTCATAGCGCACTGTGCATATAGCTCAGTTTTATGAGAAGTATATAAGATGGGGAAATACCCTATAGATTTGATAAATATTAAGCATACTATTGAATATGTATTTGTAAAATTTCAAACCAAGTTTAGTTAAACCTTTCAAAATAAGAGAAATGTAATAGGAAGATTTACTTTAAAATAATTTTAACAATAGAAGGTACTCAATAAAACTATATAAAAGACAACAACAAAAAATTACTCGTGTATAATAAGTTAAATAGTATTTAAGGGCAATATTCCCTCTATAACCCCTCTCTCAAGCTCGATTCAGGACACAGTCAGGCTCCTCCAGCCTACCTAATGAACTCTGGTTTCCTTTAATTCCAAACTTCTGCTGGCAGCTACTCCAATTGCCAAAGTTCTGGTGTCAGTTTGTGGTGCAGTGCCAAAAAGGAGATGCCATGGCATTGGCACAGGTAAAGTCCCGCCCGGCAAGGAGTAGCAGGAGGAAGGTGGCTCTGGTCATTCTAGTGGGCGAGCAGACGCTGGATGGGAATCCAAGCCAGGGAGGTATGGGGCAGTGGCCGTCTGGCTGCATTCCAAGTCACACACAGGAGAGGAGCCCAACAGCACCGAAACCCAAGAGCAGAAAGAACTGGAAGCAGTAGAAGCAGCCCAACCTAATCCGACGACGACGACGACGACTCCAACTCCCGACTCCGATGAGATGAGGAGTTGTCGTGCCAGGAGAAACAGGAGAATCTGGGAGCAACACAACATTCAGTTTCTCTGCACTGAAGGAATGGAATTTAAGACTTCAAATAAATATTAAATATAGAAGGATTGATGGAGAAAATCATTATGGATTGGAAATCAATTTAAAATGCGCCTAAAAGTATGCTCTAAAATTTTCAAAGCCTTAATTTCTCTGCAAATTTTAAGTATTTTGTATGAATTAATATTTTAAAATAATTTAATATAACACTTTCTACAATCGGCATTTAAGAAAGATTAAATTTATGTTTAAAAAACTAAAGAGCTTTACATAAATTTCCATTATATTTTATGACTGATGAACGTGGATAATTCTCTCATCCTAATAATTTTAGAAACTATCTTGGCAACCAATTATTACCAACACAATATTATTCACAGTGTGCTGACGATGGCGCTGCTGGTGCGGTACTTTTGCTTCTGCTGCCGCTTCTAAAAACTCCTCTAAAAATTATTTATTAACATGGTAGAAATTCGCAAACAGGTTAAAACGACCAATCAAAACAACAAGAACAACAAACTGAAAAAGCGGCGGCAGCCAAAGACCCAAAGTGCAGATAATATTAAAAGGCAGTCAGGCAGCCAGCCGAAGTTGGAGTTGGAGTTGCGAGTGCCATGGAGGTGGAGGTGGAGGACGAGGCGCTTGAGGAGCATGAGGAGACTGAGACTGAGACTGAGGGGGTGGAGGAGCTTTTGGCCCCGACTACTACTACCAACCAAGACCAGACACATTTCGAAAAGGGCCAACACGAAATTCCAGGGGAGTCGTTGACTCGCCGCCTTCGGTTGGTTACTTTTCTTGGGAAAGTTTTTGTTGAAAGTTGGACAGTAACTGAATTTTGCCGTTTTTTTTCTTTTTTATTTTATTTTTGGTTTTTTTTTCTGTTTTCCAAGAGTATGTGTGTGTGCTTTTTGTTTTTCTGCAACCTCCAAAGCAGCCAAGTTGGGCTTGGAGGCGCGATAAGGTGGTGTAGAGCAGAGCAAACAAGCTTTGTAGGTGGCGGACGGTAATGTAATCAATGGAGTTGCACCTCCAGAAGGGGCCCCGGGTCCGACACTGCAGTTGCTCAGGGTAGAGGGGGAAGGTGTCTGGGTCGAGACTCTCTGCTGCTGCTGGCTAAGGGGATTTGCATTCGGCGGGTTCCGGCATTTATGTAAAGTTAACTCCAGTTTTGGAGGTCTATTTAGCTGAGTAATTAATTTGTTGAAGTTTATTTACGCTAAACTCAGTATTTTTACCTCTGATTATATTAAAAACAATATTTTAAGATTATTACAATGAAAGCTAAAGAGAGTAAAACAAATATTTATAGTTTTCCTTCGTAAAAATAAAAATATTTAAGTAGTTCTTACACTCTGTCCTTCAATAAATAATTAAATATGTACAAACACAATTAGTGCAAGGTTTCGTATTCAATAAATGCACATAATGGCATAATCAGTTTCTATAGCGGCAATTTTTCGGAAATTCCCTTTCCTGGTAGACTCTCAGATATGCCAATAAAATGTGAGGCTTAGCAAAGAGAAAAACCCTGCCAAGAAACAAGAAAGGTAACAAGCAGGCAAGCTGGACATGCGGAATGTGAGGAATTTCGGGACCCAACCCTCGTCCTTCCATAGAAATTCGACCTCAGGCCTGTCTTTTTGGCGAGTGCCAAATTGTGATTTATTTATAGCGAAAACGATTGGAATTCCAACAAGATGTCGAAAGATTTATAAATAATAAAAATGCTTTAAACTATGACAAAAAGGATACTTATTTAATCCAAGATAATAACGATTAAAGGGAATTTCGGTAAGAAAGAGCTGAATTTATTCAATTATATAATGCATTTTTCCTGATAAGTTTCTTCTTTAAGGTTTCAAATTTACTTTAAATAGTTTTATATTGTTTTAATGTCATTTTTATTCATTAAGTTAATAGATAAATGTTAATTTAAATTTCGCGCTTATCCGCCACGAATTCTCCATTTTGTTTAACGATAATTATCGAAATGATGGCACAATCTATCGCGCAGTGGCACCCTCTGTTTGGCTTGTACTGCAAATGAGTTAGATGCTAGACTGTCTGTATAGATGGCGTCTTTATCGATAACACTAAATTCGTATACAGACTACGTAAGACATTAAAATTAACAAAAACAACAATAAATAGGGAAATAGAATAAACTAAACAAAAATACAAATAATACCATAATTAACAAGTTTATAAAAACAATTATTAAAGTCAAGGCTAACAATCGTTTTAAGCAAGCACCCTGGCGCCCCCACTCGGGTTTTTTAGAAACTGACCTACCTGCGCGCGCATTTTAAATAGACACAAAAATAAACACCAAACAGAGGCCGCGATAAGAAACACGATCTTATCTTTTATAATAATGTTTGCATATCACAGGCTAATCAGTGCAGATTGCAAATCGATATACTAATATGACAGCAAGTAACTAGAGATAACCGCAGCGAGCGCGCCCTGAGGGGTCCACCGATAATAATAATAGTAATAAACGCAATTCTGTATAAAGCGTGATGCTACGAGGTTCAATCTGTAGCGCTTGTGGCAAGTCAGGGCAGGGCGGGCAATCACGAACCTCAAGGCCGAGGGAATAATAATTGCCGTTTGCTTTTCTGTACGCAAATTTATTTGAATATTTAGAGGACAATCACAGGCTGAGGTATAGGGAGAAGACCACAGCAGCCCACATAGCCGACAAGGAGCAGCTGGACAATTGCGCCTGCGTCCTTAACACCTCCCACCAGCACCTCCCGAGCCGAGTAAAAATTCGGTACAGATCCGATCCGAACCGAGCGGCAGCTCTAATCTTGGCAGCTGCCTGCCAAAGCTGATAAAGAGGCGGATCGGCTTTCGTACAAAACAATAACAGAACGCCAGCAGCTCACGTAGTACGCCGGCAGTTCTCTGTCACTAAACAACGACGAGTCGAAAGTCGAATATCAATAGGCCCCCCCTCCGAGATGCGCAGCCTCAGTCGCTTTCGTCTGATCACCTTTGACGTGACCAACACGCTCCTCCGGTTCCGGACGACGCCCGGCAAGCAGTACGGCGAGATCGGTGCCCTCTTTGGCGCCCGTTGTGACAACAATGAATTGGCCAAGAACTTTAAGGCCAACTGGTAAGAGGATCATAGTGTTTCCTTCAGCGTTTCTAGAGATATAATTACTCATCAATTGCAGGTACAAGATGAACCGGGATTATCCCAACTTTGGACGCGACACAGAGCCACAGATCGAGTGGCAGCAGTGGTGGCGTAAGCTGATAGCAGGTGAGTGCCTCAGCCTGTTGTGCCCGCCGAGTGTTTGTCTTCTCCACAGCCCGCCGCCCAACCGGGTGATAAACAATTTAGCTTGTTCCAAAGTGCAATTATTCAATGTTGTTGTTATCCGTTGCCCCTTGTCAAGCTTAAAATAGTGAAAGCAATTAATTTTTATAGAAATTTAACGATTGCAAAGTTCTTTCCCTAAAAACTACTAATTACCTTCGGAATCGTTGATTGAAGATTAATCTTCCAAATTTATTCCAAATTATCTTAAAAAAAAACATAGAAGAAGCTTATCTGCTTTGGCCCCGAATTGACCTAAAACCAAATTAAATATTCCTTGCAAATTGGTGATAATCTTGAACCGAACTGAACTTGGTTTATTTTAAGATTTAAACAAGAAATCTAAACCTCGTTACCCCCCACAGGCACCTTCGCGGACAGCGGAGCCGCCATACCCGATGATAAGCTGCACAACTTCTCCAATCATCTGATTGAGCTCTACAAGACCTCCATTTGCTGGCAGCCCTGCAACGGCAGCGTGGAGCTGCTGCAGCAACTGCGCAAGGGCCTGAAGCCGGACAAGTGCAAGCTGGGCGTGATAGCCAATTTTGATCCCCGTCTGCCGGCGCTGTTGCAGAACACCAAGCTGGATCAGTATCTGGACTTTGCCCTCACCTCGTACGAGGTCAAGGCGGAGAAGCCATCGGCGGAGATCTTTCGCCAGGCCATGGAGAAGGCGGGCCTAGAGAATCTGCAGCCGGAGGAGTGCCTGCATATAGGCGATGGACCCACAACCGATTATCTGGCCGCCAAGGAGCATGGCTGGCACTCGGCCCTGGTGCACGAGAAGAGCTACGCGTATTTGGCGAGGAAGTACGGTGAGGATATTGATCGTGATCATGTCTTTCCCAGTCTCTACGATTTCCACAAAAAGATCACGGACGGCGCAGTGGTCTGGTGAACAAATTGTACATATATTAAACTAGTGAAGAAGAAAAAGATTTTCACGCTTCCTGATTTGTCGGAGGAGATACTGTAGTGGGAGCGGGGGCCATGAAAATGTCTCCATAGGGATTATGCGGCTTCTGGCTCTCGCGATCGTACTGCGAGCCAATGGCCCACAGCGACTCCAGGTCGTATTCCTCGCGAGCCTTGGGCGAAAAGATGTGCAGCGCAATGTTGCCTGAAAATATAGAAAAGAGAAAGTTATCTTCACTGGATTGCCTCCCATCACAACTCTCGAAATACTCACCCAAATCCATGGCCATCCAGTCTCGGCTCTTGTCGCCCTCAATGCGCGGCAGAATGTCGCCCTTGTTTCGCTTAATCTTGAACATGCGACGCACAAACTCCGCCGTGGATAGCATATGCCTGTAGCTTCTGCCACTGCACACAACCAGGTGATCCACATATTTCAGCTCTTCGGGCACATAGCAAACGAATATATCGTCGACGTTCTCCTTCCGCAGCAGCTCCACCAAGTCCTCCACATCGAACACCCCGCGAACACCGCCTGCAAAGGAAATACGGTCTTAGTCCTTGTATTTTTGGTGCGGGATCCCCATTAGTGCTTACGTTTTAGATTCAAGCCATAGTACAGATCCTCCTGCTCATCGGGCAGCTGCTGCTCCTGGTAGCGTGCCTCCTCCACATCAAAGATCTCGGTGGCTTCATCGTCGCGGAATATCTTGTATTTGCTCTGCACGACACCGCCTGTCACATTCTGGAAGGGATTGGATGGCTTTTCCCCGGTTTTAGCAGCCGGCGTCTTCGGCTCCGGCTTGGAGAACTCGTGGTGGAAGCAGCGCAGCACTGGAACGCTTAGGCGCTGGTCGCGAACAAGACGGAACACGCGGGTAATCATTTTATTTTCGTTTAATTAAGTAACAAAATTAGTAGGGCGAAATTACGATAACAGAAACGCGATAACTTGTCTTCCTGGCAATTGGTCACACTTTAATCTCATGAAATTGGCGTTGCCAGACTTTGGGAAAGAAAATTACGATTTTCAAATCTTTTAAATATTTTTTAGCATTTTTCGCGGACGAAAACTTTGGAGCTAGCTGCGACGCAGTATGTGGAAAAGCACGGAAAGTGTTTCGATAATTCCCAAGCTTTGCAAACTAAGGCCAGGACCAGGTTTTAAATATTTTTCAATAGCGATCATTATTAATTAGTTGATTTTCACATTCCATGCTCGAAATACACTTCCAATTATATTTAAATTGTATACAAAAATAAATAATTTGTTTATTGTCTATAAAAAACCAACCCAGCAACCTATAAACAAAGTTTATTAACAGCTTCCACCACTGGCTCAAACGACGGCATCGGGAATGAGTCCAACTCCTCCTTGGCCGACTCCATCTTAGCCTTATGGGTGGCGAGCGTAGCAGTGAAAGCCTCCAGCTCCTTTTCAGCTTTCTCCAGTGTTTTCTCGATCTCGTCGCAGCGGGCATTTCGAGCTTGCAGGTCCTCTTCTTGAAACCGTTCAGCGGAGGACATGATCTCTTCATTGCGAGTCTCCAAGTCCGCCAGCTTCTGTATTAATGCCTCGCACAGCTTCTGCTGCTCCTCCAGCTGGACCTTCAGCTCGAAGTCGCTTTCCAGCAGCTGCTGATGATGCTGCAGCAAGGCGTCCAGCTTGGTCTTGTGGCTGGCTTCCAGGTTGGAACGGTGCTGCTTTAAAGCGGCCAGCTCCGAATTCAGCGAGCCGACTCGGGTGTACAGCTTAATTTCCTCGCCCGCTAAAGCCTCCTTCTGGTGCTCCATCTGCTGGCGCCGCTTGTCGTTGAGGCTGCGCTGGTGCTGCAGAAGCTTGCCCAGCACCTCCAGACACTGCACATGCTCGTCTATGTCCGCCAGTGTGGGCTGCAGCGGCAGCGCAAGGTTCAACTGCTGGCCACCATCTCGCTTCAGCTGACAGATTACAGTGTCCATGGTCAGTTTGTGGACATTCGAGTTGTAGGCCTCCACCGAGTCCAGCTGCTTTTGCTTGGCCCGCGCCAGCATCACCTGCTGGTTGAGCTCCATGTCCGATACGTTCTTCACCTGGCGTTCGTACACCTTGGAGTGACTCACTAGGTCGTTGGAGTGCGTCTGCAGCTCCTTCAGCTGCTGTACGTTGTACTTTTGGTTCTTTACCTTCTGCTGCAGGCGTCGCTCGTACGCCACCTGACGCTCGAACTCTGCCTGCCTCTCGTTGGCCTTGATGGATAGCTGATCGTTATGCTCCATTTGATGGGATAATTCGTTCTGGACGGCAGCCAGGCTCTTAGCCAAACGATTCTGCTCCTGGGTAAGCTGCTTCAGCTGATGAATCTTCTCGTTATCGCTGCTCAGCTGCTCCTCCAGCTTCAGATTTTTCACCTTCAGGCCATCGATCTCCTGCTCCAGTGCTTGCAAGTTCTCCAGATCGTACTTCTTGGATAGCACGAGCTCGCTGGTCTTTTTCTTCATCTTTTCTTCCTCCTCGGTGTGCTCCTGATCCCACAAAACGTTGCACTCCCGGCAGGCGGCAAAGAGCAGGCCGTTTAGCTCCTCGTCCAGCTGCAGCGCCTGATGCGTTTGCGTGGTGGACATGACGGCCATCGTCTCGCTGGCCACGCTGTGGTGATACGAGCTAGGTTGCTCTGAGGTGTCCGTGAATAGAAACTCAGTGGCATGCTCCTCCGGGGATGCTGCAAAGTCCATGAGGAAGTCCAGCAAAACGATGACATGACCGAATGAGTGCTGCGTAGTCGGCGACATAAGCCACGATTTGCCCATCTGATGGGGATAACTCAGCCTCTGCATGGCGCCCGTTATGTCCTCTACGTGGTTGTGGCCCACGGTCACCCGATTACCGAAGATTTGGTGGAAGAAGTGGTTAATTATTGCCACAAACTCCTTGATGGTCATTTGGCGCAGACTGTTGATCCTGTTGATGTCCAGACTCTGGGCTGGGTTGCTCGACACGTCGCGCAAGTATTCGAAGATTTGCTGCGCCCTTTCTGCCACCCACTTCTTGTCAGAGTGGAGGGCCACTGGACGCTCCACGGAGGAGAACATGGGGCGCCGGATATTGTGATTGGGGGTCCCGGTCATCTGGCTGGCCCGATCCCGCTCCAAGCACAGGGGCTGCGAAATACGGCTCTGCGATGGCCTTAGGTTCGACGTCTTGTTGGATTTGGGAGTCGGTGTAACTCCGCCGCGTATTGTGGATCTTTGTTGACGTCTGTCTTGGACGCTGTTGTCCTCCAAACCATTGTCGCGGTACTCGCTGGTCCGCCGGGGCATGAGGTGCGACATTATGGCGAAGGTATTTCGTTCAGTGTTAAATCAGATAAATTGATAAAATTGATAAATTAAACAAATAGTTTTGCGCGTTATTTTGACTTTGGCATCGACGTGAAGTTGGCTGCTCAAGCTAGTTACCCGATAACGATAACCGGGTCACAGTCTGGCAACGCTGGTGGCTCGGCACCGAAATGTCTGGCACTGCAAATGGCTGCCTCAAGACCGCAATAATCGCATTACCGATTTGGAATTCGACCAAAAAATACATACTGATTCAGAGTTAAACTCCTTTCAGCTTGTCAAAAATATCGAAAAATATCAAATAAAAATATCGCTAATTCAATATTTGGGCAAACAAAAATTCGTGATATATATCATCTCTAGAAAAAATATCGATATCGATATCTTGATATATTATCAACAACTCCAAATTAAAAGTTATTAAATTGCAACAAAACGCTGAAAACAGTGCACAATGAGTGATCAGAAAACGAGTGGGTCGTCGCCGGCGGCGATTTCAATGGATAATGCGGCCGCCCGACAGAAAATCGAGGCGGAATACCACAGTAAAAAGCCTGTGTGGCCGCGCTACTACAAGGTAAATGACAACAACAACTACAACTGCGACCCGTCGGGACTACAATTGCAATGAAAAACGAAAATGTGCAAAGACGGAAAATGCCAGGACTTGAGGCAATACACCCACATACGCACGCACGCACACCTTTCGGCTGCTCCTTCTTTTGGATTTCCACGAAAATGTGATGAGTGCGCAAAAGGCTTCTGCAGATGCCTCCACCACCAATACACGCACAGCGGGACTCTCAGCCGTAGGTGTGTGTGTGTGTTTGTGTGTGCCTGTTTGTGTGTAGTTCGGCGTGTTTGTGTGGGCCCCACCGTGTGATAGTGTTCTTGTTCTCGCCGCCGTTGTTGTTGTTCCCCTTGCTGCTGGCTTATAAGTGGTCACCAGCCAGGCTTTGACCGAAAAAAAAAAAAAAAAAACAAAAATAATGTACCAACAGATTCTCACCAACACTGGAACACACTCGCATGCACACATGCAAGCCGAGCCTCGCTCACCTGCTGCACTTTACTTTGCATTCTCACGTACAAGGGGCGACTCTTGTATGTATTTGGCATATTTATGCTCGCTCGCTCGCCGCCTACCTTTCCCCAAAAAGCGATTTCCTTTGACTATCGCTAGAGCGTACCTCTTCCGCGAATTCGTTTGGCAAAATAAAATTGGATAGAATTCCTGGGAATGCTGTTTGTTGTGATTGCGGCGCTTCTCCAGGCCCCCCCTTTCCCGTCTTCGCCCCATTGAGAGAAAAAAACCAAAATAAATCGCCGAGGGGTGACAGTGGCTGCCACTTAAGAACTACACAAACACAATCGCACACACACACACACACAGGCGCACAGGCGAGGAGACTCACGCACACAGGGGCACAAAGGGCATGCGTCTGGTTTTTTGAGTCTCGCTTTGGGTTTCTTGTTGCCTGTCGGTATCCTCCTCCTTCTCCGCTCTCTTCCTCTTCCCCTTTCCCTGCCTCTTCATCTTCATCCGAGCTGGGCTGACTGGCTGGCTGGCAGGCAGTTTCTGCTTTATAGCCAGTTCCGGCGAACTGTGTCTTCAGCTGCTGCTCCTCCTCCTCCTGCGCTGCCATCACCTCCTGCGTCTTGTTCCATTTGCCACTCACTTGAATTGGGATTTCACGGAATTTCACTCCGCAGTTAGGATGACAGTGTGCGTTGCGTTGCGTTGTGTATCTCGGTTTTCGGACCGCTCCGCTCAGGCATCCTTTGTGCCCGTTCGTCGCCGTTGCCGTTGCCGAGGATAATCTAATTTTCCAACTAAACTGGGAAAGGAGTCGCTTTTGGCAGGAAAAATTTCAGCTCACAGGTATTTTTATTGAAGTCGGAGCAGTCCCGGGTTCGTAACGTTGGATTGTTTTCTGGGATGTTTATGAAAAGTTAATCTTTTTTCCCTAGTTTTTTCTATAAATCATATATCCCAGTATCTCATACATACTTTCAGTTTTGTTTGCCTCAAAGGGGGAATTTCACAACACCTTTTTGGACCTAACTCAATAGTTCTTCAACAAGTTGTTGAAATGAGTCATTGTCGTGGTTACTACAGTGAAACTTACGTATAAAGAAAACTATTTTTCTAAAGTATTTTTTCTTTAATAACCTTTTATTAGTTAATTTGTAAGAAAACCACTTTATGTAGAATTTCATAAATAATCAACATTTTCGTTCTTAGAAATTCATAATTTAAAAATTGATAATTTCCAAAGGCTTACTTAAAACAATTAAAGATTCTTGTTATTATAAATTCTTTAGAATACTGATAAAAAATCTGATTTCATTAAAATAAACTACAAGTGGTTTTATTTACGCCTCTTTAATTTACTATTTCGCTAGGTTAGACTGTATGGCCGAAACTCAATGACGCATTCGAATCGGTTTTGTTTTATTGTTATGCTTTTTGCGCACTTCTCTATGTGTAATCATTTCCATTGAACCGTTATTGGGTCTCCACCTCCTCCTAGCGACTATTCCCCTGGACTATTAGCTTGCACCTAGTGCCTTCTCTCGATCTCCATCTCCATCCTGCCCACTTAAGACTCGCTCTATTCCGTCTCGACCCTCCCCTTGGCGCAATTATGATCCGCCTGCATTGCATGCAGGCTTTTGTTATTGTTCCTTTCCTTTCTTCTTCAAGTGCTGCAATGCAAAACGAAACAATCAAACTGTTTGCACGACACGCTTTGGAAATTCAAGCCCCCATGCTGATGATGATGATGATCTGCTGCTCCACTCGCACTCACCTTGCAGAAGATTTCCCCACATACAGCTTAGAAGGGTCACCTGGAAAACCACAGAGCATAAAATAACATAACAGTTTGCCAGTTGAGGAAATATGGTATTATTTAGGAGAATGAATGTTGCCTTTCTAAGCGTTTGGGTTTCCTAAGCTATTCTTTAAGTTGGAAGACGAACAAGTTACTACAAATGTCATGTAAATGTGGCTTATTTCCTTACTGATATATGTAGGTTAATTAAGCTCAAAATTCTTATCTAAAATATTAGGTCATGGAAAATACAGTAATCCCATTTCTTCCATAACAAAGCTCCTCTTATCAGCTTGAAAATATTAAAATAAAATACCCCAGAATATAATCTATGCGTAATTTCACGTGACAAGCTGATAATCAACACACGTCAAGCTATTGATAGAAAGATTTCTTTAGAATCTGCAATTGCAATTCAGTTTAATGATTATGAATTATTGTGATAGGATAAGGGTGGTCCACAGATCGAAAAGAATTGCCAAATAACATTTCCCTTTAAATTTCTCGCCTTATCGGACATTGCCCCCCCTAACAAGATTTCGTCTTTGGAGATTGCGTAAGAAGTCGCCTGTTGCGAGTGATTTCATAACGAAGACTGAGAAGCGTCGACAGCAGGCGGTTACGGATATTGTTGTATTTGCATTTTCGAGCTCTGCAACTGACTCTGTGTGTGTGATTCACATTTGAATCATGACGGAACACTGACAATTAACAACTGATTTTTGAATCAACGAAAGCTGCTGCTGCAGTATCAGCAGGAGAAACAGTATAAAATCAGGCATCTGATCGCTGTTACTCATCCTGTGTACTAAGCATGTGATTCAAAATATCCGGTGGCCAAAATCTGAGCTTGAGGCGTAACTGTCATCGTGTCAGATTTGGCGCCATTGACCTTGTTGGGTGTTCGGTTCGGTTCGGTTAGGTTCGATTGTCCGTGGCCATTATACAGCTGTGCCAGCAATTATACATACATTCGACTGATAATGCCGGCAGCAACGGCAACGGTCATGCCCAAGATAATGCCATTAACGACAGCCCGCAGCCGACAGCCGACGACGTTGCTGCATGGCTAATTAGTCACGCCCGGTTTGTCAGCTGGGTGGTGTTGGGTTTGGGTTCACTCCCATCGAGGAACAACCGGGTTCCTCTGCAGCGTAGGTTTGGCAACCCACCTACGTACCTCCGAGAAAAGCTACAAAAGAAGCCCATCGTGTGAGGTGACAGGTGGTGGTGGTGAGTCAGGGTCGTAAATGGGGCAACCCCCAATGACAGAAGGCCTTCGATTTTACAATAGATTTTACATTTCAACCTCTGCTATTGGCATTTCTCAAAAGGTCTCCAAGCTTATCATTGTGTGGGAAAACGATTGAAAATCATAATAATGCGGATAATTTGCCGCTTTGGAACCTGCCGCCCACTCATAAGTAAATATTTCTCTTACGAAATGTTTACCGAGAATTTCTGCCATAGTCAGCCAAATAAAGTGTTTTCTTACGCAGAAATTTTAAATGTCATTTGTTCTATCTATTTTTCCAGAGAACATAAATAATGTTTTAATAAAGCATTCCTTATGGATGGTTTCTGAGAGTGTGTTATCTTATTTTTAGGCCTTTTGCCTATATTTGTAAACAAAAATCGGTGTGGAATGCGTTGAGTCATGCCTGATTTGTTACATTTAAATCTAAGGGCTTTTGGCTTAAAGCTACTTTTAGGTATTAAATCGCAACATAAAACATATTTCTCGATTCAATACCGATATTTGCTCTCATACCTTGTAAATTCGGAAAAGAAGTAAATTATTCCTTAATGGTGCTCTTAATCAGTACTTTTTTTGAAGCGTATTTCCAGCAAACGAGTTCTCGGAATGAATAAATTTTTAAGTAGCCTGTTAATGGGTCATTTGTTATAAAATCTTTTTCCAGGAACTGCCTGATTAAAAAGTACACACTAGTTGCTTTCCATTGATACATATTCTGCATAGATTTCAAGTCAAAACAAGGAAGGAAGCTAACTTCGGCAAGTCGAAGTTTAAATACCCTTGTAGAAGGTATTTAAAATTTGGTATATTTAAGGATTAGATAATATAAATGTTGTTCTAAATGGGAACTATATGATATAGTTCTCTGATTTTTATCAAATTAAAACCGAAATTATAGAATAATACAAATGGTCCATATCTCAAATTATATGAAAATATGTTGAAAATTAACAAAGTTATCATTTTTCCCTGAAAATTTTCCGGTTATTCCTATGGCAGCTATGTGATATAGTAGTCCGATCTTGATAAAATTATAACTGAAATTCTAGAATAATAAAAAATGGCCAAATCTCAAATTATATGAAAATATGTTGCAAATTGGCAAAGTTATAATATTATTCCTCAAACTTTTCCGTTCGTTCCCATGACAGCTATATGATATAGTCGTCCGATCCGTCCCGTTCCGACATATATAGTAGTGAAAGGATATAGAAGACTAACTGCAAAGTTTCATTCACATAGCTTCAAAACTGAGGGACTAGTTTGCGTAGAAACGGACAGACGGACGACGGACAGACGGACGGACAGACGGACATGGCTAGATCGACTCGGCTGTTGATGCTGATCAAGAATATATGTACTTTGTAGGGTAGGAAATGTCTCCTTTACTGCGTTGCAAACTTCTGAATAAAATTATACCCTGCAAGGGTATACAATTCACAACACTCCGTGGGGGGAGAAGACAAACCATACAATAACAGCTGTACTGATAGAGTCCGAAATTCCACAAGTTCGATGAGGGTTTATTCCGGCCCCCCTATCAGTTGTGTGTTAATTGTGCTGCTTTTCGCTTGGATTAATGACCTTTCCGTATTCCAGGAAATTTGCGAGAAATGCGATAGAGAGGCGAAGGAGCAACAGTTCTGCACTTCGGAATCGGAACGCCACCAGAACCGCGGCCTGAATCGTTATCGGGATGTGAATCCATACGATCATTCGCGCATCGTCTTGAAGCGCGGCAGCGTTGACTACATTAATGCCAATCTGGTTAAGGTGGGTCAAGTAATTGCATATCAATCGGTAGTCCCAGTTGCATTAATGTCTCTGTTCTCTCCCCCCCTTCAGATGGAGCGCGCCGCTCGTCAGTATATATTGACCCAGGGACCCCTGGAGGACACAGTGGGTCACTTTTGGCTAATGGTCTGGGAGCAGGCGTCCAGCGCCATTCTAATGCTCAACAAGCTAATGGAGAAGAAGCAGATCAAGTGCCACCTGTACTGGCCCAACGAACTCGGAGCGGATAAGGCCCTCAAGCTGCCACAAGTCAAGCTCACAGTGGAGCTGGTACGCTGCGAGACCTACCAGAACTTTGTGCGGCGGTGGTTCAAGTGAGTTGAAGCTTAGACTAGAATTAATAGCTCAAAAATAAATATCAAATGATCAATCGCAGATTAACCGATCTCGAAACGCAGCAGAGCCGCGAGGTGTTGCAGTTTCACTACACAACATGGCCAGACTTTGGCATACCCGGCTCGCCGGACGCATTCCTCAAGTTCTTGCAGCAGGTCCGCGACTCGGGCTGCCTCAGCCGCGACGTGGGGCCGGCGGTGGTGCACTGCAGTGCCGGCATAGGGAGATCGGGCACCTTCTGCCTGGTGGACTGCTGCCTGGTCCTGATCGATCAGTATGGCGAATGCAATGTGTCCAAGGTGCTGTGCGAGCTGCGCAGCTATCGCATGGGCCTCATCCAGACCGCCGACCAGCTGGACTTCTCCTACCAGGCCATCATCGAGGGCATCCAGAAGCTGCACGATCCCGTATGTATTGGAAGACGTTTAAGGAGTTCTGTCAAGCGGCGCCGCTTGCATTGATGGGAACAAATAACGAGGGGGTGTCACGGCAATCTTTAGAGGCTGTCCACAGTATCAGTTTCTAGAGATTTCAATCGTTAGGCTTTGCGGGTTTATCGTTTTCTTGAATGACACACAAAACACCATCTGTGATCAAAGGGGATATGTCGCCTTTTCCTACTGTTACCAATATTACAAAGTTATCCTATTCCAAAATGCGATAATAAATAACCAAAATTTAATACCTTAAAACCTAAATTTATTTTGCAATTACCGTTGATGCGATGAAGAAGGAGATGGCATTGCTTTTCGGTTGGTAGAGATTTCTGTGGCACACCAATGGCCTTAGCCATCGAAACTAACCATAAATGTATCCTTTAACACCCCGTTTCTCAGACCTTTCTCGACGCTGAGGAGCCGACAATTAGCAATGACACGGACACCAATCACACACTGGACGAGCTGCCGCCGCCGCTGCCGCCGCGCGTTCAATCGCTCATCCTGCCCCTGGCCCCCAACTCGGGCGGCGTCCTCTCGCTGGATATGCGCGCCGCCCAGGCCAACGGTGCGGCGGCGACGGGAGAGTTTATCGGTGAGCTGAGCAGCAAGGATGCCCTGAACAACATCATCAATCATCCGCACGATATCATACGCGATGCGGAGGTGGCCGATCGCCTGCGCCCCTTGCCACCGCTGCCCTCGGTGCGAGATGCCAACGACACGGACAGCGATGACGATGACGATGACGACGACTACTCGCTGGAGGACATCGAGGACGATGACGAAGACGAGGAGGAGGAATACGAGACGATTAACAACGACGATCACGATCCGGAGCCCGTCAATGGCCATGTGCCCATCCCAACGACGACAGCACAGGCCGACGACGTGAATGCCAACAACGAGAAGCCAGCACCAGTTTCTGGCGAACAGATCATCAGCAAGGCCAACGGCATCGATACAATTCCAGGCCAGCAGCTCCCAGCCAGGTAACGAGAAGTCCCAAAATGCATTCCGCAAAGCGCTCACAAAATGAACTCCCCTTTTCAGTCCCGAGAACGAGCTGAAGCGGCGGAAACGCAACGAGTACCAGGCCAGTCTGGAGCAGAAGGTCAATGACATTAAGCGGAAGCAGCGGGAGAGAGAGGATAGCCAGGTGGCGGCAAAGAAACGAAGGTCATTACTCACATATATTGCCGCTGGTGTTGTGGTGGGCGTGATCTGCGCCTACGCATACACGAAGCTAGGTTAAGTGACCCCGCCGTAGCCACTAAGTAGTAGTCCTAGTAGCGACCCAACTGTCGTAGCAATAGCTGTATTATGACGTATTTAGTTGCCGTAGGACAGCCGTGATTTCCAGATTCCCTGGTCGATTCATCCATCCATCCATCCCCACCAGCTCGCCGTCTCGAGCTGGCATTTAATGTGTGGGACGAGATGGAGGCACGGATCGGATGGAATCGCAGCGTGGATTGGGCTGAACGAACGAACGATGAAGCACGATGCATAAATATTAGGGAATTTTTTATATATATACGAAGAAAACAAAAAAACTAGAACACGCAAACTTAAACTAATCGAAAAATCGGGTAGAAATCACGACAAAAGTAGATTTTGCGCAATAGACTGACACTTTTAGAACAAATTTATATTTTCTACACTCTGAAAAATGATGATAACCGATCGATCGAGTCCCCGAACGAAATGCAAAAATATTCTTCAACCAAACTCGCTCGCTATGCAATAAAGTTTTTATCAGAAAATGCAACAAACAAACCCCCTTCTCCCCAACCACAAACACGCTTCACTTGTTGTTGTACAGCAATTTCTTATAGCATATTTTTTATGTGTATTTATTTATGAAGATTATGATGAACGAGAAGCGAGAACACACTTGTTGAAAGAAAAATATAGATTGCAGCACAATGTGCCAAAAAAGAAAGAGAGAAGAAATCGAACTGGAGAATTGTATGAAAGAAAATCACTGTATTCTTACTTTGCAATGCCCCCATACGCTCCTTCCACTGATTATAACCACGAATTGTTGCTAATTCAACAAATACAGGCATTGTTTAAAGCAATAACACAGCACAAAATGCACCTATACCTCGTTTAAGTCATTTGAAGGAGTTCGATAATCAAAAAAAGCGATTAATTGCGATTAATTCTATGCGTGTTTTTGTGTTTGAAATTATCTGGAAATCAAAAATAAAGTGATTGTTTTCAAAATTATAACCTTGGACTTGGTTAATTGACTCGAAGAGATGCTTTAGCCAAGCTAAGCGAAGTATAGGTGTTTAATTTAATTGCATTTTGTATCCAAGCCCCGGGGAGGGAAAATCTATAACATAGGCGGAAAACTATTCAATGGTTTTCCCCCCAATTAGAAGAGTAAGTGTGTAGCCCATAGACCTAATATCCCCCCAGAAACATATTTATATACGTATAGCGTAAGAGATCGCGAAGAAGATACGACAAGGATTATTTTTTATATGTGTAAACCACATTTTAGAGGAAAACAAATTCAAGACAAGCAAAGCAGCCACAAAATGGAAAATGAAATCGGAGGAGAGCGAAGAAGAAGAAGGAGGACGCAATGATAACTTATAAACGAAAATGCATATTTATATTAATTATATTTAACAGTAAACGTAACATGAACAATACCTATATAGTAATGCCCTAGTTAACTGAACGTTCGGCTAAGTACACACCCTACACTGAAACAAATCGAAGCAACAACACAAATTAACAATACACTTTCTATATATAAATCTATATATATATATAAAAAGAGAAGTGAGAAGAAAGAAAGTATTCAAATAAAGCTATTCATTTAAGAAACGAAAAGGGCGAATTTCTTAATACTGTCATTCTTTATAACATGTTTCTCCATCTTTCTGTTTTCAGACGCGTAAGCCGACACAAAAAGTCCAAGACTAAGTAACAACACTCACTGCCCATCCACCCCAGTCCAGCACCAACACAAAGAAACAATTTTAACATATCATTTTGCATTATTTGTAGCTTTTATTGACTAAATAAATTGTAAATTGCCAACTGCCAACTGATTTCAAATTGTTCCGCCACTTCCCGATAAGCCGCCCCTACGTTATTGCGTTTCCTTCGATATCGATAGGTAACGCACGATAGTGTTATTATTAAGCAGCTGTTGAAGGTTAACACCGATAGATCAGCTACTGTTAAGCTCAGTTTGGTCAAGTTAAGTGATTTCGAGTACTTTATTGTTATTATTGATAATAATCAAGCTATTAGACCATTATATTACGTTTAAGAAAGTTCCCACTATTTTTCAACAAATAAAAAGAATATCTATCGATAACATTGCGAGGTATCAACTCATCTCTAGCAGACCGGCTAATGTTTTGTTAAAAATTCCAGCAACAAAATGACAAATTCCAGCGATGAAAATGAATTGTACATGGTCAAGCAGGCGCAAAGTCTGCGGAAAAGCGATCCCTGCGCCGCCAAAGCCTGGATAATCACGGCCAAAACCCTATATCCTACTGCCTTTAATGTGCAATATGAGGCTTATCTTCTGGAGCGAGATGGCAAAAACTACGAGGAAGCTGCAAAGTGTTTTAGCGTAATGTAAGCTTAATTATAAATTAAGTAATATGGATAATGGTTAACTGCTGGTGTTACTGTTTACAGCGCCACAAATTTCCCGAACCAACATTCCGAATTATGGCAGGAGATCAATTCGCTAACAACCGCTCTAAGAAATGAGAACGAAAATACACCGGATCAGGACTTTTATGTGAAGATGTACAAGCACTTGACGCCCGATGTTCAGCACAGCATATTTATGCACACCATTAACCATAGTGGCGACAATCTGGAGCAGTGCATCAATATCTACATACTGATGTTCAACAAGTTCCCCAAGTCGGCCGTAACTCAGGCGCCAAGACTGCTGGAAATGCTCGCGGAGGGCATGAAAACGGATCCGGATTCGTACCAGAGGATACTGGTCGAGGAGGTGCTGCCCATGATACAGAATAAACCGCCCGAACTATCACCGGCACTGGCCTGCCGGCTGTATACAAGTTCCCTGGAGTATTATTTGCGGCAGATAATGGACGAGTCGGACACGGCGGATGCCTGGAAGAATATTTTCAAGGTGCTGATGATCTGCGGCCAGATGATGGGATGGGAACCCTTTCTGCCGTTCAGCAAGCAAGTAAATCAGAACGTTTACTGGGAGAAGCTGGTGGACATACTCTCCGGTAGTCCTGCCGGCAGTTCGCAAGTCCTATTCTATGCCACGACCTTGTTTATTTACTCGCTGCACGGCTACATCCGGAACTGTAAGTTGCGGATCGAGGATGCCGAGGTCTGTCACGTTCTGGTGGAGGGATTCATGGAATGGACACCCGACGGCGACGGCTCTGAAGTTCCCAGCATGGAGCCGCCGAAGTTCTCGTTGACAACTCCGCTTAGCCCGGAGCTATCTAAGGCCTTCTTGCACGCCGCCCAGTGCTGGCAGCTGCTCAACACAGATCAGTTTCAGAGGGATTTCAGCCAGCTTATGCTGGCCCTTCCGCTGGCGCCGTGGATCTCAAGGTTCCTCTTCGACTTGGCCATTTATTTCGGGCACCGGGACGAGGCCAACAAGCTTATGTCCGAAATGACCACGCAGAGCAGCCTGGTGCAGAGCCTGCAGATCCTAAGTCTCAATCTGATGCAGGGCAGCATGACTGTAAGTTGAATTCTCATTTATAAGAAGCATCATTTAATTGTGATGACTTTCCCGTAGCTCCAGGGCTTTCAGTGCATCCTCAAGATCCTCTCCGAACTGCCCACCATCCAGGGCCAACTCTTGGACAATATGTCGCTGAAGGGCCACCGCCACATGGTATTCCTGCCGCTCACCCGATACGCTTTGGTTCAGTATTGCGTGGGTGCCATAATCAGTCGTCTGAGCCGAAAGGTTTTCGAGCCCGGCTGCCCGGATAGATTGATAAGCGACCTCCTGGTGCTCCAGCAGCTGAATCTCCTCAGCGATGTGCTGCTCACCCAACAGATTTTCAACGTGATCAAGCAACGCAAATCGTTCAATCTGCGCACCCTTTCAACCTACATAATCGCCATCGATGTGATTGAGGAACTCTCGCACATCTGGAACTCTCAGCAGGAGGATAATTTCGAATTAACCAGCTCGCCGCCCACAAGTGGGTCCAGCGGAGCTCCCACTGCTGCCACTGCCGGTGGCGCCCAGAGCCGCCGAATTGGTACTCGCGGAGCGGACAAAGGTGCAAGGGATGAGTTTAAGGCCATTACCCGCCAGCAGATTGCCCGCTGCAACGAGAATGTGATCACTTTGTTGGCCAACTTTATCAGCCAGGAGCACTTGATGCTGGCTCAGCACATCTTTGGGATTAGTCAGCCCGTCGAGACGATTGTAATCAAGTAGGAAAAGGGGGTTTTCTCGGGGTATTAATGGTCAAGAAGGGGGATTATTTAAGTATAGATTTGGCGTAAAAAATCGGGGGATATATGAGCCCCGCAAAAGATAAGATTCAATTAATCTAACTGATTAGGAAGATTAACCCTGATAAGGAAAGCGTTGTAAATAAATATTAGGAATACAATGAAATAGTCTTTGTTGTATATTTGTATTTTTATTTGTTTAAAATGAGAGCCGCATTTACTTTTTGTCTTATCAAGGCATTAAGAGTACAGACAACAGAGTTTACTTAAATATTAAAGACTAGAGAGCTTATTTATTTCTTTATCAATTAGGCAACATTTTACTATGACAAACAGCGTCGAGGTCATTATTTGATATGTTATTTTCTGTAGAACTAAGTTTTAAATACGTTTGTGTGATTCAGGATCCCGGTGCGCACAAAACTACATTTGGGCGAAACTAAAACGGGTGACGACCATTGTTTGAAGTCCGAAACTATATAAAATATAAAACCAAAAACTTGTCACTCAATTTTGTGGCTCTTTTAAAACGGATCCTTCGTGAACTAGGTAATATTTAATAAAAGATAAATCAAGTTTGTAAGAATGAAGGTAAACAAATTAAATCATATTCCTTGGAATTCTTCACTTAAAAGCTTTAAATTTAGGGACTGTAATATATAGACAACGATCGCTTCACCTTTGTACCATACATATTAATTTATATTCACAATGAGAGCCTCTTTCGGTTAAATATTAATACCTACATAATGTGCACATAAATCAGTAACTAAACTTCTTCTTTTTTATCAATATCACAATATCACGCATGTCCCGTGATTAAACCTCTTTTGCTGGCACGGGTAACTCGTTGGTGGTCTGGTTTTCGATATCGGTGGGTCTCTGCCCGCCCAAGGTGCCCATTAGCTCCTTCTCCAGCGGCAGGTGGAGCCCAAAATCGTGCTTCATGTAGGACATGAGAACATTGTAGACGGCAGTGCAGATGTTGACAAAGGTCACCCTATATTTTGTCTCCAGATAGCGGAAGTTCACATACTGCGCCGCCGGCCATGTCATCCAGTCGAGCATATAGACGTAGGGAAACTTGCTAACCAGCTCCTCGTTGGTGGATTCCAGCGTTTGGCCCTCCAGGTAACAGATGGAGTAGAAGAATATGAGGATGCAGGCAGGAGACATCACCAGCTGATCGATGAGGATCTTCTTTACGATATTCTTCATCGAGCGGACTGGCATTATCCTGTCCATCCAGTTGTAAACGTAGTGATGCAGCGGTCCCTGCAGAGCGCCCGCCACAAACATGCGGTACATCCGACCAGTGTCGAAGCGATCCTGCTGCCGTAGGCCGCGCCGGTACTCGTACTCCTGGGCAATCGCATCGCCGACGACCATCAACAGGCCGGATCCCACGACATTCGTTACCAGGAGGTACTTTCCAAACATGTTGGTCCACGCTATTTTTGTCCAGCGCATCAGAATAAAGCTCAGCGCGCCGACCTTGGTCTCTCCCTTGCCGTGGCTCATCCTTATTATTCCCTGCCTGAGAGGCACTATTACGTGACCACTTCTGGCGCGGCATAGGGCCGTGAAATCCCTGCGAGCAATCCATGAGGGGGATCCATTGAGGGAGCGGAGGAGGCGCACGTCTAGCTGCCTAAGGCAGCGCATTTTCAACATCGCGGCAACAGCTGAAATTTAAATTTACTGTGTTGTTTTCCCGTGTTTCTGTTACAAATTTCCGGTTGTTGTAGTCATTTTGACGTTAAACTAAATAGTGTTATTGATAATATATCAAAATATCAATATATCGATATTTTTCTGAAGACGATATATATTTATATCGCGTTTCTTTGTTTGCCCAAATATCAAAATAGCGATATTTTTATTTTATATTTTTCGATATTTTTTATCTATGAGCCTTTTAACGTTATCGAATTTGCTGTTATTTTTAAACTTTTTAAAGTAAAAAAAAAATATCCCATTACAGGACCTGTGCTTCTATGGTGGAATTTGTTATATTTTAACGGAAAAAAGACAAACATATTATATTTGAACAAAGGCTTTTTATTTGCCTGAATTTTTTCGACTGTATTTGATGTAGGATAGCATCACGACGTATGCACAATTGACCACATTTATAAAGATCACACGATGCATAGCCGTAAGGTAGCGGAAATTGAGATACTGCAAAGCCGGAAAAAAACAGCAGTCGAGAGCCCAGATATAGAAGAACGTTTTCGAGAGTTGCGCATGGATTTCCTTAAAACTTCGACCTTCAAGCAAACTGGTAATGCAGAAGAAAAGACCGATATATGTGGGAGACATTATCAAATGATCCAGCAGCAACTTTTGGAAAACTACCAGGGTCGTATTTCCAATAAGCATCCGATCCAGGAAAGAGTAAAATCCATGCTGAACTGGCCCTAATATGAAGCCGGTTATAACCAAGTTTCTAGATCGTGAATAATTGAACGACTCCTTCTCCAATCGATCCCAGTACTGAGCAACGGCGTCTCCGATGCCGAGAAGGATACCAGATCCAACGGTATTGGTAAAAAAAAGGTACTTCCCGAACATCTTGGACCAGAACGATTCGCTGTCAGAGGGCTTTTGTTTGGTTTGCAGTCTTCTGGAGAAGTAGTTAACCTCTGAGGTGATTTTTCGGGGAAATGGATTTAACAGGCGATGCCATCGCACTTTCAACATCCTGCTCCTCCATGTGATCCATCCAACCTCAAGGGCTGCCCAACGTTAGGTTGAATTTTTAGTCATATATATTATGTTGTTTGTCAAAACATTTTTGACATTGGAATATAAGGTTTCCCAAAATATAATAATATAGTTTTTGGGTAATGCCACAATTCTTAAGCATTATTTTTAGATTACAATACTTAAGGTATTTAATCTGATATAATGTAAAGGAGATAGAGCTGAAAAACTATCGATGTTTTTCAGTTTTTTCAAAACATCGATGCTTTTCAAAAACAATCGATGGTTTCTCCAAATG